>JBBPQE010000349.1:0-24900 GCA_038092335.1 Boletus vinaceobasis | reverse complement strand
TACCTTTCCTCCCCCAGCGCCCGGCGCCCCCACCCCCCAAGAAACCCACTCCGTCACCCATAATCCCATCTCCACCGACTCCTTCCGCACCCTCTCCCAGCTCTTACCGCCCCGCACCGGCCCCGCCTACTACGGCGTTGCCTTCCCTTGATCGCTCCACCTCCCAGCGTACACCGGTCCGAACCAGCAAGCCCCAGGATCTCGGCCGTGCAAACACCACCACGCGAACAAGACGGCCTCCTAGCGTTGGGGCCACTCAAACGCCTCCCCAATCCGGTGCGCCAAAGCCACCTTCTAAGCACTCGTCTCGATCGTCTCGATCTGATATCACACTTAAAGGCCCACAACCTACAAGGGAAAAGGACCCGAGGGCAGCTCAGCAGGCTCAGCAGCCTAGCCCCGCTGTTGCCAGCTTGGCCAAGACCGCCGGTGTGGCTACTCCCCGACGGAGGGAGAAAAAGGAAAAGGACAAGGAGAGTTCCGATGACATCATCCGACGGTTGCAACACATTTGTACTGATGCCGACCCGACCAAGCTTTACCGAAACCTGGTAAAGATTGGCCAGGGGTGAGCTATCTACCTTTTCTCGATGCTACCCACCGTTGACGATATCCCATCGCAGAGCTTCCGGTGGCGTGTATACTGCCTACCAAGTGGGAACTAACGTGTCCGTGGCGATCAAACAGATGGATCTCGACAAGCAGCCCAAGAAAGATTTGATCATCAACGAAATTCTCGTTATGCGTGCCTCGAGACACCCCAACATTGTCAATTACATTGATTCGTTCCTGCACAAGAACGACCTTTGGGTGGTTATGGAGTACATGGAAGGAGGCTCCCTAACGGATGTCGTGACGGCTAATTTGATGACCGAAGGACAAATAGCAGCAGTGTCGAGGGAGACAGCGCAGGGCCTTGAACACTTGCACCGACATGGCGTCATCCATCGCGACATCAAGAGTGACAATGTTTTACTGAGCATGAACGGCGACATCAAACTGAGTGAGTACTTGCATTGGGGTTGCCCCGTTGCGACGGATTTAGATACCTTGCCCAGCCGACTTTGGTTTCTGTGCCCAAATATCGGACCCTAACAGTTCAAAACGTACGACCATGGTCGGTACTCCGTATTGGATGGCGCCAGAAGTCGTCACTCGCAAAGAGTATGGTCCAAAAGTGGATATATGGAGTCTGGGGATTATGGCCATAGGCAAGTTTGACCACCAGCTCCGTCGTTCGGCCTCCTCAATCTGTTATCAGAGATGATCGAGGGTGAACCTCCGTACCTCAACCAAAACCCATTGAAAGCTTTGTATCTGATCGCGACAAATGGCACGCCTACCATCGCAAACCCGGAGACGTTGTCTCCAGTATTCAAAGACTACTTGGCGAAAACTTTGGAGGTCGACGCCGAGAAACGGCTCACGGCATCGCAATTGCTCGAAGTGAGTTTTTTCCCAGACACCTTATCGTACCATACTCAGCTCGGCCCAGCACCCCTTCTTCAAACTGTGCGAGCCCCTCCGCACATTATCTCCGCTCATCAAAGCCGCTCGCGAAATTGCAAAAGCCAAGTGACACTGTAAGCCACCGCGGCGTTCATCAACCATGGACGACTCGTCTTGCACGCTCCACCTTCCTTCTGCTACACACCACTCTGATTGCATCTGTTCCACTCTTTTTACTCGAAAATGCCTACCTGGCATGGCTCCTGAAAGTTTTTGGAATTGTGCCTGTACCCCCTATATCCTCGACGTTGTAATACCTTTCTACATGCTGATCCTTGCCTAGCCTTTCATGTTCGTGTGACTCGGATAGACTAGTTTCGAAATGCGCACAGTGACCCGTTTTTTGGCGTGGAATTAAATCGATGTATTTTCCAATAGAAAATAGACTTTGTAAGTGGTTCGATGGCTAACGATATAAATGTGTGCGAGCAACGGGTGATCCGATAATAATAATGATCCATAAAAGTCTATTCTAATAATCGGGGCTCCAACCTGGAGTATCAACATTCTTCAATCAAGGGCGAAAAGTCGGGCAAGTCGGGTGCTGATCGACGTACCGTGATAGATCGTCGCCAGATTGACGATATCCGTCGCCTCCGCAATGAGCTCGTTGACCGTATACTCAACACTAAGTGACTTGTCCAATTTACGAGCCACAGAGTTGAGTGCACGGTCCGCTGCTTCGTTGACGGGTGCGCTGTGCCCCGCGGGGTCGTGACCCAATGCGAACCGCGAACCTTCTGCGGTAATGCGTCCGACGGGTTCGTTGGTGCTGTCTTGAATCTTTTTGATCTTGAGTTCGCTCGCGGTCCTGGGTCTCCGGTGAGCCAAACGTTCGTAACGGGACTGAACGACAACAACAAAAGGTGGACGTACCAGGAGTGGAGAGGGTCATGCTTGAAGACTTCGAGTACAGTCATGATGACATCGGACCGCTCGCGGAGAACGCGCAGCGTTTCTTCTGCACATCGCTGGAATACACCTTGGGTACCCGAATAGCCCATTCCGTCCACCATGTCGCGCGTCATCCGGAATGGGACGCGTTCTGGGACTCGCAATAGCTTTCCCTGCGGGAGGACGAAAAGAGATGAGATACACGTATGGTGCCCGACGTGCATGGTGTTACTTACTTGGTCAAAAGCGATCCCTAAGTCGATGTGCACGACTTCCCCTGTGCCATTGTCCATCAGAATGTTGGATACGTGTCGATCCCCTAGACCCAAAACATGCCCCACAATCGACGTGGTTGCGACGCTCCGAATGTAATTTAATCGCATCGCAAACCAGGCGATGGGCGACTTGTGCTTCTCAGTGAAATAATGCCTCATGACGGGTGCTGTCTTGTCACAGATTTCTTTAAAGTGCGCAACCATAGCATTCACCCTGCCTTGGTGGCGTTCCCGTGTTTGTTTGAGACTAGTGATAATGTCGGTGTGCCTGGTATCGTTGGGACGATACCTTGGGGGAGAAAAAGTGTCAATCTAATCAACATGGATTGATCGCATTTACTCGCCTTGGATGTGCTATCCCTAACCATGTCTGCAGTGGAACTGTGTTTCCAACGAACTCCAGAACTCCGGCTTGAGCTGCAAGAGGTAAGACGGTGTATCCACGAACTTTCAGGTCACGCTTTTTCGTCTCCCTGTCATATTTAAGGACGACGTTGACCAGGTCAAAGACTTGTTCCATGACAGCGTCTTGTCGCAGGTCATCGTTCCCGCCTTTGAACTTCGAGACAGAATCAGCTTCCTTACGACAAACTCACACTTGCCAACTGCTCACCAACTGCTTGTACTTTTCGCCATTAGAACCGTAACAAGTGCTGATCTTTGGAAGGTTGACTCCGCCCGCTGTGGCGAAAGTGGGGTCATAGTGACTGATCCAGACGCAGTGATCGTACTTCAAGGTAGCATCGATGACTGGGTGGGATGTGACAACCGGCACCTGGATCTCGCGAAGCCGTCGAATCGTCAGGTTATCCGGTATATGCAGTAAACCCTTTATTTTTTTGATGGCACGGTTGTCCTTGACAGGGTACTTGGCCCACTCGATAAAGGCATCGCACACCTGTTCGATCGCCTTAACACGAGTGGAATATTGTGGATCGCTTAGCAGCCGGCCAAAGATGTCAGACGCGGCGCTGGAACGATCGACTTGAGCTTGCGATAATGTTGGTTCATGACGACTAGACAATCTTCTGCTTGACGACGACTGCTCGGATTTCTCGGGTCGTATGCAGTAGACTTGGTACAGGCTATGGAAGGGGTGTTCTTGACACATCCGGATGACAAGCCCTTGAAGTATTTGTTGGCCCCCTGGTAGTTCGCCTTGTGAAGGCTGAGAGATACGAGCAGAAAGCTGATGGGAAAGGAAAACAAATTTCCTCGAGGGTATCCGAGAAACTGCATTCTTGAACGTATCTTGCAGTCTCTGATCCTCAAAATTCGTAAACCATAGAGAGCAAAAGCGGATAGGCACATCGTCATCAAAGGTGTCCGAGGCGGCGAGGCATCGCGAGTACATGTCGATGGCGAGGTCAAGGAATGTGACTAGCGCCCCATTATGTTGTTTGTAAGCCTCTTCATCCTCCGCTAGAACGGCCTTCGCCTTCTTCTGGTCCTCGAAGAGGGCGTAGTACTCACTCGAGCCCGGATGAATTCGAAGAAGTTGGCTTTCTCTTTGTTTAATTTCTTGACTCTTACGATCGACATATGTCTTCCACCGCACGGCATCTGGTGACTTGATGATGACATGGTAGTGGTGCTCGGCAAAGAGTGCACATTTATGGAAGACGCTGGCAGATGCATTTCCGCGAGTGTCGATCTGTTTTTCAACCTCCGTAGCAAGTGCCGTGGCTGCATCAAAGTATTTGTGCTTGATGTCCATGGGCTTTTCCAAACATGCTTCCGAAATCCAGGATCCCTGATGTGTTAAGATAATGTTAAGAACGCTGACACGATCGTGATGAAGCACCCACCAAGCGCGCCATAGAGAGTGCTCGTTCGATAACCAGCTCAGGCTCGCTCGAAGCGCTTTGGTTCTGCCGAAGCAGAAGATCCTTCAAGAACTGAACAGCCAACTTTTGCTCGCTTTGAAGCCAAAGGACGTGCGCAAACTCTTGCGATACTTCATGAGTGGAGATGCCCTCAAGACGTCGGGCTTTCACGATAGTGTTAAGTGCCACTTGAAGTTTGTTCGATTTTCGCGCCGCAGCGGAAAGACGGACAAGGCAACGCTTCTCGAGTTCCAGTAGACTATTGCCGAAAGGTGTAATCATGTTCCCGATTCGTTCGCGTTCTTCCTTTCGCCTGACAGAGCGGATCAAGGATGCCCTAGTTGCTAGTATCCGTTCGAGACTGCTGAATCTGAACTTGGCTATGAGCACGTAATGAACCACTCGGCGTTGAACACTCACTCAAACTCAGGATCAATGTCGACAAGCTGCGACATCGGTCGGATGTCTGGAGACTTGGAACTGAGGCGATCTTGGACAGGCTGTCGTCTCCATTGTGTGAGTTGATTAAGGGACATGATGTTCCGCGCTATCTCTCGGATTTCCGTGATGTCTTCATTGCCAAGAGTTCGCAAGCGTTCCATGGCATCACAGAGGGCAGAATGGATGGTGGTGTCGATTACGTGTGGATCCCTTTCACGGTAAATGGCGCGGAGAGCACGGTAGAGGGCAATGTTGGAATCCTGAAAGTCTCCAGTATCGGGCAAATCCCAGGTCTCTGTGCGCCACCCCAATTGATAGGACATAGTCGACGAAGCTTCGTCTGACTGGAATCCTTTCTGTGAGCCCTGAAGAGTGCCAATGGCGAGACTGTCGAATCCGAATGCGTGGAACGACTGGAGGAGACCGTCTGCATCGATCGACTCGCGACTGCCAGCCTCGATTGCTGCACCATGGAAGCGGAACGCCTTGTCCCATTGGTGTTCGTGATGGAAACGTTTGATCAAGAATTGGTGGAGATCCGTAGTCTTGATGCCATAAAAGCCGTCCGGCTCGTCGATATGCCCATATATCTCGAACAGCAGATGCTCGATACCATCGGGGGACTCCTTGTTGAGTTGTCCATACTCGAACGCAAGCTCTAGAAACAGTAGCGCGGTGGTATACGATCCGCAGCGAACTGCACTCTTCGCTAAGAGGCGGAAGTCGACATCCAACCATTTGTCGTGCGCTAGCCAGTCATCGGAGTCAACAGGGCGGAAACTACGCAGGTGAAGGATGACGTCGACTATGGCACGCATGCAAGACCGACTAGGGTCCTCAACGGCCAGAATAGCAGTGAAGTAGTCCGAAAGATTCTTCCTCGTGGATGTAGTCGAGGATGCACCTTGCGAGAGCTCCTTTGAAAGGAGCGTGTGAACGAGGATGGGAAGTATTTCTTCCGCGAATTGAACATTATTCGCAACAAGGGGAGTAAGTTGAGCATAGAACTTGTCGGAAGAGTTCAGTATATCGCCTAGAAGTGTCGAAAGAGAGCAAATCCATTGAGCAAAATCGGTGGGTGGGTGTGAGATGGAATCGAGCTCGGCGATGTTGCGTGCAGGGCGAGTTGACAGTACCACGGGGAACTGCTGGAAGAATTCGAGTGGGGCTAGATATTCCGCGGGCCAAAGGTGGAAAGTTAGAGTTTCCTCCTCCGAGGCGGAAACAAGTGACTTCAGAGTAAGATAGACAAGATAGACCTCCGAAGAATTGATTCCATCAAGCATGGCGAGTAAAGTTTGTATGACAGACCGGTGAGGCGAAGGGTTCACTTGTGCCTCTTCCTGGCGACGGATATTCCTTCGGTGTCTAGCACGAAGGGTCTGGGGGAAGGGGTGTTCACTGCCAAAACCATAGATATTGCCGGTGTTGGCGACAAGTAGGGAGGCGAACGCATCGATGTCGTCCCGCTGTAGATAGGCCACCGGGGGAATGTAATCCTTAAGACGCCAGAAATCTGTCATAGCGAACTGCGATTTGTCGTACGCATGTTTCTCAGCCAACTCAAGCAATTTTCGTACAAGGCGGAACTTGTTTGAGGCTATACGGTGGTCGCTTAGAGTGGCAGACAGGCCGTCGGCAGTAATGTCCTCAACGACGGAGAGGAGGGCTGGCGAGGGCTGATGAGTCCACGCCGGCAGGGCCTTCAACACTTGGGCTTTAATTTTCGAGTTTCTGCAAAGCACAAGTGCCTGCTCGTCGATCCACAGCGATAGTTCTTGATTCCGTCTTGGTGCAGTGGAAACACTTGAAGCAGCACGGTCATCATCCAGCAGAGCACAAACACGGATCAAAATATCGGGGAAAGGTTGGTCAAGTGGGACCTCCATTCGATAGACAGAGAAGCCCCACTCGAGATATGATTGTGCGGCTTGGGTGAGATCTGCTTGGACTAGCAACGAAGATGACTTTTGGATGAAAGTATGGAGGAGAGTAGGATTTTTGAAGTTTTCGCTAAGGACAGCGACCAGGAGGCTGATACCATTCAGTAAACGAAGTTGCTCGTTGACAAATGGTGTGGAGTGTAACTCCGCGAAAATCTGATGAAGGACATGGTACGAGATGGCAGTGACGTGTTCCGAGACCACCGCTGAAGTGCACCACTGCAAAGACTGCAAGATGGTGCTAGTGCCGAAGCGGGGTAGGTTCGGGGGATGAAATCTGAAGTCGCTCAAGCGGCGATATTTGTTCAGCGAGATGAATGTCTGAGCAGCTTCTCGCAGCCCATGAGCACGCAGACCTTCAACGATTGCGCCGTCATCCGAAAAATCTTGGTCGCCGAAGGAGCGGATCACGGAGGCTGCGATACCTGCTGCGTTTTTCCGCACGCATTGTTTGAAACCTCCGAGGGGTTGAAGATCGATACCCTTGGATTGAAAAAGCTCCTCGAGGCGAGTCACGAGTGTGGAGTCGCTAACATGGGTTGTGTCGACGAGTGAAACGAGCTGCAATCCAATGAGGTCCCCGATACAGGCTCCAAGACCGTCTGCAACAGTTTTTTGGGTAGCCAGACAATGGCTAGCAAATAATTGTTGGCCGTGTGCAATGGCTTCTCGGCTCCCTCCTCCTTCCATCAGATTGGCAGGTGTAAACAAGTGAAATACTGCCTCCGCGCATTCTCTTCTATTCGCATAGCCAAGTAAACTCGGGGGTAGTCGCAGGATGTCGAGGCAATTCTGTCGAATCGATAGAGCAATTTGGGAAGCGTAAGCCTCAAAGAGTTCACTGGGTTTGGACAGTCCAAGACGCTCGGAAACGCCGCGCAGCACCACCTGTATATGGCGGGAGTACAATGGGCTGTGGAAGGCCGCTTCCAGAAGGTGCCAGTAAGGTCCTCGCCTCACATACGAGCTGGCAATCATGATGTTCCCCAGACAGAGTGTTCTGGTGAGCATGTACTCATACCTAATAAATCTGGTTAGGCCAACAGTAGTTAAGGAGAGAAGGCCGTACTGTCCAAGGTCCCTGGGCAATGAATCGCGAACTAGTTGATAGAAACCGTCCAGATCCTCATACTCGTGGATGAGTTCATCATGGCCAACAGCAAACAAGCTTGCGCTGAGAATTGCGGCACGGAAACGAACGCGAACATCTTCGTCGAGGTTTAGCGCCAACAAGGTGCTCAGGGGATGCTTGATTTCGACATCATGATAGTCGGCAGGCCAGAATGTTTGCGATGGATCTTCTGCGAGATATCCTGCCAAAAAGCGAGCAACCAAGTCACGTATCTTCCAAAAAGTCGTCTTCTTCTTGGTCTCCGCCGCCTCCATCATATTGGATATCCATCCACAAAGGACCTGCACGTGTTCACCGATGGCGGATGTGACGGCTTCTTTTTCCATCCAAATATGTAGAGACGACTTCAACAAGTCGACGACAAGGAAATGGAATTGGTCGTTGATAGCGTGAGAGTATCTCCGAAGGAGATCGGCACATTTAACCAGCAAGTTATCCAAGACATCAAGGCTGAGGGTGAGGAGTCTCCTACGCACGACAGTTAAAAGCGGGGGCCCAAGGAGCAGGAGCTTTTCCTCGGGACACTCTACCACTAACTTGATGAGCTCCTTGTCGCGTGGCGTTTGCTCGGTTGGGCATTGCAAGATAGGAACGGAAGCAAGGAAGACGATACATATTTCCGTTAAGCTGCGTGTTGCAAGAGCCACTGGTAATGCGTGCTCTTCTTGTGGTGTGGTACTTTGAGTAGTTCTGATCGGACCAAATCCATCATGTTCTATTGCTCCGGGATCTTGCCTGTCACTCGACTGGTCGGTGAGGATGCGAAGCAACTGTCTAAGTTTCTTTGCAATCGCGTCAAAGGCGTTCTGAACCTGAAGGCAAAGTAACATTAGTAAGGATCACAAACAAAAACAGAACGTACATCGGCGTTCTCCCACAGAAGTTGCAGATACCGACGCCGGTTATGAGATCGAACGTGACTCGGAATACGAACCTGTGAGCTACGAAGAATATGGGACTTAATCCCAGACTCCAGGCCAGGTTCAATCAAAGCTCCCCATCCGTCATCGATATCATCCTGGCCCGCATCGACGACCAAGGGTTCCAGAGCCTTTAGAATCAAGAGTCTCTCCTCCGGTGTCCACTTGGCGTCCGTTACGAATGGAGCAAGAAGAACAATTACCTTTCCAGCTGATTGGATGACTCGTCTATTGCTATGGGTTCCGTTCAAGGAGAGGAGAGACTCGAACATAAGAGCGGTGATAGCTGCATCGAAGGACTGCCGAACCTTCTCAGCAGTAGGGTGCATCTGGTTATCTTTCACCATCTCCCACTCAGATATTAGGGATTCCATAGCCTTGATTAAGAATGCCGAAACTCTCCTCTCGCGACCTCTGGGGGGTACGAGTTCTTGATCTGCTCTGGTCATCGGCGACGGGATCTCTTGGGCGACGCTGGTACCTGCCGACGGGTTTCCATGTCGGCCAAGCATAGGAAGTCTTGCATGCAGTACGTAATCCCGGATGATCCTCGTTTTATGGTGCTCTTGCATGACATTTACAATGTCGCAGTCCGGAAGCACCATGCAGCAAATCAGGTCACTGCGTCGCGAACATCCGCACACGCTCTCCAGAAGATCCAGGAAATCGCTGATAGTATGTGGGGGCATACGAAATCGACCGCTAACATCCTTCGCTGAGGTGCCAACCCGCCAATTGTCAAGAAGCCAGCTGAGCACCTTCTCTTCTAGTTGCATGCGATATAGTCTGACATCTTGGCTGGCTACCCTCAAACACTGAGCGAGGAACATACAAACGGCATCATAAGGAAAGCTTGGTCCCTGCAAATCCAGGTCTTTTGCAAGTGACTCGATTTCCGCAAGAACGCGCTGAGGTGTGAGAAGATGCCTCGAGTAACCCACGAGAGTGTGCGCAGCATGGCAGGCTGCCCGGCATACTACTGGGACGTTTGCGCGACGCATGGCATGTGTCCATATGGGATCCCAGGTAGCAGGTCCGCGCAGTCGTAAGTTTGCCGTTAAGGCGTCATCGGAAGGGGAGGCCGAAGGTAATTGAATTCCATCACAATGAGCTATGGCTGCTAGACAGAGAAATGCCCATGATTGGATGGGTACCTCATCTACCGAAACGAACTGTAGCACAGTAGCGATTACGTCGTTTTGAAGGGAGTAGTGGAGTTGACACCAGTGTCGATCAACAAAGAAAAGCAGAATTTGCAGGTGATAGAGCCTCACGCTCATCGTGGATGTAGCTCGTAAGGAATAGAGAAGGCTTGATATAGGGTCTTCCCGTTTTGCTCGTTTCCCTTTGAAAGTGCTTCCCCCAGGAGAACCTATATGCACGGACTCAGAATGTTCAAACAACTGTAAGCGTCATATTCAGTTACGTCTCTTGACCAGAAAATGAACCCATTACTTTCTCGGCACAATCAGCCTGCAATTCTAACAATGCCCACGCCAGCGCCTGGCTCGCGTCGAAATTCCATCCAGCTCGGAAAGTCTGGGCGACGAATATCTCTCGCTCGTCGGCCTCAGCAGCGCACACATGCAGCCTGAGTGAGTCGATTGAGAGCGCTTCGATACCCCATCGACTGTCCGCTTCACTGATGAGAAGGGTCCAGAGCCTCTGAACGCTGTCTACCCAGCCATGACTCGGCACGTCACGGGTTGCCGTCAGGAAGGGGAAGAGAGTCTTGAGAATACCCACTAAGCTTTCCTTGATCCGCTTATTCTTGTTGCCCCATAATCCCACCAGCGCGTCCCAGGCACAACAGGCGAAATTATCAACTTCCTGTCTGCAATTCAGGGCCACTTGGCAGAGGAACGGCTGGAGTGCAAGAAGGTAGTCATGGTGTAGGGAAGTGTCCGTGGGGTAACGCTCCAAGAAACGTTTCATTCGCCAGAATAGTGATGGTGTAATAGGCGCCAGGATGAAATTCTTAGGAAAGCTGTCTGGATCGCTAGGGTCTGGTCTCTCCACCTCGGCCAGGAATGGTGCAGTGGAATGCTGGAATAAGAGGGCCAAGAGGGATGCACATTCAATCTGTTCGAGAGATATGGGACGACGAGGTGCACGGCGATCAGAGGGGGTGTCGGTAATTGTTCCGGGTACAGGGGTGGAACTGTGATCCCTCAGTGGTCTTTTCCGCGCTAGAGTAGAACGACCGGTGGACAGAAGGCTGCCATCCTCTGACGGCAAGGAGTCACTTTGGTACATAGAGTCGTCGGCCGGGGCAGAGCTTGCTATTTGGTCCTTTGTCTGTACAAGGTCATCTTCTATGGGATCATCCAGGATAATATTGAAGCTGATCTCCACGAGCTTGAGCCAGACATCCACGTTGAGGTGGTCCATGTGGGGGGTCCAGGCGAGCAGGACTTTGATTGTTTTGATGTAATCCAAGGCTACGGGAGCGAACAATTGACCACGATGGATGAGCATTTGAGTAAGATGATCGAGGAGAGGTACCAGTGCTTTCTTGCTGAGACAGTGGACGCTCCGCTCGACCAGCCAGCGCACGGCGGCTGCAGCTTCCGTAAGCCTGCGCTGGGCAGCTGTACCAGCGGTTCCTGACTTTCCACTTTTCTTGACGGCGTCGACTTTCTCGATCTTGACCGCCGTGAACAAGGCTTGGTAGAGGACCAGCCAACCACGACCGTCGTCGATGCTATACACCGCATCCTCACGAGAGAAGGCGGAGCGGAGTAAGGCGATTCCCTCCTGGCGCTCCTTTACTTTCTCGCTTTTGAGACGATCAATAACCGTCTTCAGGTTGGACATTAGAGGAACAGTGAAACATTAATTTGACGGGACGCGACTGTGGCAATTGAGGAGGGTCAAATTTGCATCTGTTTGGTTTACGAGTATAAAAACTGACGGTCTGTCTTGGTCAGTTTTATGGCCTCTTTCTGCCCGGACAGTCAAGTTATGTCTCCACCCTGTACCGGTTCTGGTGAAAGGCCGATATCGACCCTCATTTCCTTGTGGAATTGGGCAGCTGAGAAGTGTAGATTTTATGCTCCAGAGAATCTAGCATGGTTTTTGTTTTGCCCTACACACAATAATAACGCCGTTGTATCTAGTCTAAAACTTTTGAGATCAGAGGAGAGTCGTTCTGATCATATGAAGCTTTGTATCTGAGATGGATCGATCATTTCTCGACACGTGATCGCGTTGTCGGGATAAGTGTGAGCAGAGTCCAGACAAGGTCGCATCCTGTGGCTGCCACTGATACCCAGTTACTTCGTCTTCAACACTGTGGTCAGGCCTGACCGCCGTTACTACTGCTCTGCCAATGTCCGGCCCCAAAACAGCTCTTTCGGGGCTTCGAACCGTCAAACGAGACTGGTCTACGAGCTCGAACACTGATTCAGATGCCCGCGCGCAGCGTATCAGGGACATTCAAGCTGGTCTGGATGGACGAACGCAAAATACTCTTCCTTCTATAGCCCTGCAAAGCTACGCCAACGTTACCACAGCAGACATAGCCAGTGGTAGTAAACGACCTCTTTCGGCATCTGCTCATGAGCCAACTGCGAAGAAACGAACCTTGCCTTCCAGCTGGGAGAAAGACGTATACACTAGCTCATCCAACTTCATATCCTCAGCCGTTGGGCCGGCCGTCACGACTCAGTCTACCGGCGTTTCTGCACCGACGGTTGCCACTCCTCAAGCCCAGCCAGCAGGTGTCTCTCTTAGCCAAGAGCAAAAACAGATCCTTCAACTTGTTGAACTCCAGAACAGTTTATTTTACACAGGGAGCGCTGGTATGTAACGAAATAACTCCGTTCTTGTGCATATATATACCCAACTGCAGGTACTGGAAAGTCTGTTCTGTTACGAGAGATTATCTGCACCCTCCGGAAAAAACACGTCAAGACTACTGACTCAGTGGCAATCACCGCCTCCACAGGTGTGCCCACACCCAGATACTTCTAATCGACTGATTATAAGGCTGAGTGGCGCATTACAGGCATCGCCGCATGCAATATTGGAGGCGTGACCATTCACTCATTTGCAGGGATTGGCATCGGAGAGGGTACCGTTGACGATCTCGTTTTGAAAATTCAGAAGAACAGAAAGGCCGTCTCGCGGTGGCTTCGCACCAAAGTACTTATTATTGATGAAAGTGAATGCCTTCGAGATTCGAAATATCTCCGCTATCTAACAGGCCCCAGTTTCTATGGTAGACGGTGATTTGTTTGACAAGCTAGCGAGGATCGCTAGCATCCTCCGCAAGTCCAAGGATCCATTTGGAGGAATCCAAGTACGCTCATCCTTCCTCTGTTGGCTCTACCCTCATGGAAAATGGATAGGTCATTGCCACCGGTGATTTCTTCCAGCTTCCCCCTGTGGCCAAAGGGATGGCGCAAGTGAAGTTTGCATTCGAGGCGGAGATGTGGAACCAAACGATCAAACACACATTTAACCTTACAAAGGTTTTTCGGCAAAAAGATCAAGGTCAGCCTTTGTTGACAAGGGATCCACGATACATACTTAACTTGTACAGAATTTGTTGATATGCTTAACGAGATGAGATTCGGGCGGCTAACGCAACGCTCTATCTCGAAGTTCAAGTCACTCTCTCGCGAAATTGGATACGGGGATGGCCTTGGACCAACAGAATTGTGAGTGTAGTTTCTTCCCTCAGTATTTTCATTCGTCATATCCTGTAGATTCCCGCGCAGGGAGGACGTCGACAGGTCGAACCAAGGTCGAATGTCAGTCCTTAACACGGAAGAGAAGGATTACTTTGCCAGTGATACTGGAACAATCACCGATCCTGCTCAAAGAGAAAGGATGCTGTCAAATTTCATGGCCCCTAGGAAGCTCATTTTGCGCGTTGGTGCTCAGGTGATGCTTATCAAGAACATAGACGAATCACTCGTAAACGGAAGCATGGGGAAAGTGTTACGGTTCGTGAACCCATCGCATCCAACGGACTATGATGACGTTGATGGGAATGGGAACGGACGGCCTAAGCCGGAGAGAAAAAAACCCTCGACGAATGATATGCTGATTCCTGTTGTGGAGTTCTTGTTGCCTAACAAGATGAGACGAGAAGTTGTGGTTACACCTGAAAGCTGGAAGGTCGAACTTCCCAATGGCGAAATACAGGTCTCAAGAACACAGGTAAGAGTATAATGTCTTTCAATGCTTGCTGGGCCTGTTTCCTGACTGACTGTCAGCTCCCCTTAATTCTCGCATGGGCTATGAGTATCCACAAGTCTCAGGGGCAAACGTTAGAACGGGTCAAAGTTGACCTTGGCAGGGTGTTTGAAAAAGGCATGTTCGTCATTGAATGCTTTCACCCTCATGCCCACCAGTTTCCAGGTCAAGCATATGTGGCCCTATCCCGCGCAACTTCCTTGGATGGACTTCAAGTTCTCAATTTTGATGCAAAGAAGGTATACTGGAGTGTGCACTCCTGCTAACTCCACCACTCACTTGCTCTGATAGGTACAAGCACATTCCAAAGTTATCGAGTGGAGTAGAACGCTGCAGACTGTTTCGGACCAGTGACGCGTTTGTGCGTTGCCATTTGCCTTGCAGCACATGCTCAGTCGACTTCTAGCCAGCTTGCCGTGGATGTTGCACTCTGGTATATTATGTAGTAGCTATTACCTAGTCTATAGTAGTTTCCCTCCAAACCGCAAAGAGTCAAATTGGCCCTTCGTTACCGTTCGACCTGAGTAGTGAACTACACCGAATCCATACCCTGACGAGCGATCCCAAATATGGTCGGCAACCGATGGTCCAGGAGCACACCTCTGGTTACAAGCATTTTGTGCGGAATTCAGCCCAGTCCAAATTGATAAGACATTATTGTTCACTACTGCTTGCCTGTCTGTGCTATTCGGGTGCGGTGGTGGCATGCTCACAACGCAGATCCGAGGTTTCAGCGGAAGAAAAAGAAGGAACGGAGTAAGCATACAGAATGCTTACAGCGAGAGAGTAACCCGGAGAGCGACCATGAACCACTCCAGGCGTATCCGGCCTTATGGAACAAAGTTCGGGGGCTGTGGGATGGGATTTCTTTTAGCAAGACGTACCTCCTCTTCGCCGAAGTATAAAAATAAAATAAAAAGATCATGAAGTAGGAATAAGGGGAGGACGTAATTGATCTCGTTTGACTCGATCAGTGCGGAGGTGAATGCGGTCCGAGTGTCAGCGGTGGCCATTGGGTGGCCATTGGGGAGACAGAAACAGATTAGAGAGCAGCTGGCGAGTGGTGAGCGTCATTCATGCATGAAGTCGTTAAGTACGTACATCATGTTCAACGGATGATGGACTGTTGCCAGATCTAAGACCCTAATGACCGGTGTCAACTGAGTGAATAGGGCTTCAAGCTCGGCGGAGAATGCGAACGCAAGCCCAGCCCGTATACCTCAACCGTTCAACACAAGTCAGCAACGCTGTTTACGCCCTGTCCAAGTTTGCCACCAGGTGCACACTGGCACTGTGGATCAGTACGTGGAATACCTTGACGACAATCGGGTTTGAGCTTTGTTGATTGTGTGGAACAACTTATTGCCGAGTGCCCGGAGCATTAGCCTGAGCGGAATTTGAGTGCGGAGTCGTACCGGGTACATCATCGGCCTTGAGCGACAAACACAAACATTTTGCATGTGAATATCATGATACAGACGATGATCAGGCTCTCCTCGTCGGGCAGCTTTCGACTCACTCGTCGCCCCATGTCGAATCTTCGCCCACAAAACTGGAAGGCACTCGCCCCTCCCATCCCAAACTTTGCTCATCAGCCCTCCATCCTCCCGCCCCTCCCTGTCCCTCTTCTTCCCGCTACTCTGCAAAGACTCAAGGATTCCTTGCGCCCACTCGCTCATTCCCCCCAAGAGTTCGCCTCCGTATGCCACACGATTGACGACTTTGCGCGCCCCGACGGCCCCGGCCCCATCCTTCAGCATTTACTCCTCCAGCGCCAAAGTGAGAGAGATCATTGGTTGGAGGAGTGGTGGGACGATTTGGGCTATCTTGCTTACAGAAACTCTGTCAGTTCCTAACTTTTTCTTTCATTTCTTACCTTCTCTCACGTTCATGCTCTAGGTCGTAGTCAATGTATCCTATTATTGTAAGCTTATCCTACCCCTCCCTAGCTCTTATCATCACTCCCTTCCGTCTATAGATGGTTTTAAACCTCAGCCTGCGCATCTTCCGCAGACACCCGCCGCTCGTGCTGCCGCCATCACTCGCGGCGCCATGTTGTTCAGACAGAACCTTCGCTCGGGTCAACTATCCCCTGACGCGATCAAAGACGCCCAACTTTGCATGGACACTTATCGGTCTGTCTGCCCTAACGCTTTTCCTATCTCCTCACTTACGCTTGACCCAACTTAGTTGGATGTTCGACTGTTGCCGCGTCCCAGGCACGCAAGGCGTCGACTGGAGCGTCTCTTACGCCGCCAGCCCAAATCCACATGACGATCTCGGGCATATCATCGTCATGCGCAAGAATCGCTTTTGGAAGATCAAGGCCGAAGTTGGCGGTAAGGTGGCTGGCATGGGGGATTTAATTAGGTGCGATTTGTCTTCTGGGATAACTGTCGGGGACAGGTTCTCCGAAATGTACAGCAAGGTCATCTCTTGCGAAGTTTTAATATTCTCATTTCTCCGACGATGATGCTCATATCTACACTATAGCCAATTTCAATACATATATGACCACAGTACAGATGAATATCCCGCAATCGGTGTCTTGACTGCTCACAATAGAGATGTATGGGCAAAGGTGCGTGTTCCGCAACATTTTCCTTATCTCGTTGGGAATCATTCGTGTTTTGAACCTTTCTGGAACCTAATATGAACCTAGGATTTCGTATATCTGTCCTCTATTCCCCGGAACGCAGCTATCTTTCGCGAGATTCATTCATCAGCTTTTGTGGTGTCTTTAGATGACTCGACACCACCTCCAGAGAACGACGTAGAGATTTCGAGGGCCTTGTGGCATGGAACGCTCCCGGTGAGTGTCCTTCGGTGGATGAAGACACCTCGCCCTCCGCCTAAGCGGTTACTCAAACAATTACCTTGCTACGCGTAGTCGCCCACGAATCCAACCGGCGTCTCGCGAACCCTTTCCTCGCGCTACGTTGATAAACCTGTTCAATTTGTAGTGTTTGATAACAGTGTCGCAGGGTTGATGGGAGAACATAGTGTCATGGACGGGACGCCCACTATCCGCGCATGCGACGAGCTGCTGGGCTTCATGACAGATCGCAAGTCAGATTTCCAGTTATCCCCTTCAACCCCCATCGTTTCAAATCCGGAACCTCTGGACTTCGATCTGACACCCATCCCTGACATCCATGCAGCAATATCAAAAGCCCAACAGTTTCTCCATGATCTTGCTTCTTCGCAATCACTTTCTTTCCTTAGGACGAATTATGGCAAAGCTGCGATCAAGTCATTCGGTGTGGGTCCTGATGGTTGGGCTCAGATGGTTGTTCAGGTTGCATATGCACGACTGGCGGAACGATTTAGTGGCGAAAACGGACGAGTCACACCATGGCCTGTGGGTACATACGAAGCTGCTACGACTAGGAAGTTCTACAAGGGACGCACGGAGACCATCAGGGTGGTAAGTGATGAATGTGTTGCGTTCGTGCGGGCAATGTTGAGACAGTCTGGTGAGTTGCGGCAAAGTTTCTGGATGTACGACGAGCCTTACTTGCTCGATGTTTGACAATTGGCGTAGCAACAAGGGACGAGAAAGTGCGATTGCTGAGGGACGCGGTTAAGAAACACACACGACTTGCCCAAGAGGCCGCGGTGGGCGAGGGCGTGGACAGACACATGTTGGGTTCGTTGTTCGTTTCTCCCTCAGTACTTCAACTAACTTTGTCTCGCCTACTAGGTCTCCGCCTCTCCAAACCATCCTCTTTGCCTACGCCCGCATTGTTCACAGACTCGCTCTACACCCGCTCTTCACACTGGACGCTATCTACTAGCGCAGTTTTCAGTAAGCACCTCAGAACGTATGGATGGGGCGAAGTCGTTCCCGATGGATTCGGAGTCGCTTACATGACTGGATTCGATGGTGTGTCCACCTCGTTCCACTTTTTTGATGAGAGCAAGGATGTTCACGTGAGGACGCCTTTCACTACAGATTACCTACAGTTCACAGTCACCTCGCGCACTGAGATGCCCAACGCAGAATTTACCAAGGAGATCGGGAAAGCCGCCGAGGAAATCTACGAACTGTTCGCTGACTCTTACCCTGCGTCTAAACCGTGTAGCAGCCACAGCGAGGGGCTGAACCTCAACCCGAAACTTTAATGGTCTTGTCACCTGGTTATAGACTGTCTCTTGCACACGGAGCGATACGGAAGTCTGCTGACGGACTTTAGTGCTTACACGGGCCAAAAGAACTACGCAAGGTTGATAGCAGGTAATATTTTCATAAGTAACGAAAGATCGGGTTCTACAGGACAACATGAATGGACCACAATGTCAGAAAGTCAAATCGTCGCTGTTAAATTCACTCAGTCAGAGCTTTCCAGACGTTGAACCATGTGGAAAGGAACTGTAATAAAGCGTAACCACACTCCGATACAAGACCTTACGCTTGAAGATGCGCAATGACATTGAAACAGACAAGTGGAAAAAAAAGCGAGGAACAATAAAATGAACAACACGGCGAACGAGGATCTTCTGCACGAGCATATTTATTCATCCTCTTCATCCTCTTCGATCACTGCCTTCGATTTCTTTGCCCGAGATGATGTAGCCCTCGGCTTCTTGGCGGTGGCAGCCTGTTTTGTTGATGCAGGGCGCTACGACCCATCAGACAATGAAAAGAGATATTCACAACGTGCAAACCTTTCTCTTCTTGCCGGCAGACTCGTCCGCGTCATCATCCTCTTCATGTTCCGCCTCGGCCAGTTCCTCCGCAAAATCCTCGCCCGAAGCTTCGGACTCATCCTAATATTTGACAAGTAAACTCAGTATATCAAATGTTGTCATGAATCCATGATGTCTGACCTTAGCAGCTTTTCTCTTCGTGGGACGTTTTTTCGCAACGACCTGGCGTCGACTCGTCCCTTTTGGTTTCTCTTCCTCCTCCCCCTCACGTTTCTGGAAGATAGATGAGGACAACACTCAAAATAAGTTATGCACCAGACCTTCGCGCGGGGCTTCTTAGCAGGGGCACGCTTGTTTTTTTCTTCGGTGTCATCAGCCTCCTCGTCGATTTCCTCGTCAGTCTTCTTTGGTTTGGTTGCACGTTTCCTCTTTGGCTTTTCTTCGTCCCCCTCAGCTTCAACCTTTTTCTTGGCGGGGGCACGCTTCTTCTTGGGCTTCTCTTCGTCAGGCTCTGCGTTCGCGTCGTCAGCTGGCTTTCGTGCGGTCAGCGGGATGTCTTCGTCAGCAACTCGTCCTTCCTCCCATGCACGTCGCACACGCTCTTGATCTTCTTCCCTGAGGTCCTCGAATCCGTCGAGGTCATCGGCATCGGAGTGCTTGGCCTTCATATTAGTTATAATCTTTGGAGTGGTGCACCCCCAGTGACGCCATGCCCTACAGAACGACAAAATCATCTCGTAGGTCAGAATGAGCCATAGAAAAAGGACGGGAACGCACATGGAAGTGTTACCCCTAAAGTCGACGACAGAGCCGAGCCGCAGGGTCCCTTTGGGTATGGGGGTTCCTAAAAAACCTCGTGTACCTCGACATTATACTTACATGGGACACTTTCTCACCTGCACAAGGCTTAGCACCTTTGTGAGGAGAAAAGAAATAAGTAAGCACTGAGCGTGATTGTGGTGACAAGGGGTCAAGTTCAACACACCTTTGCATTTTGCACGAGCAGAGGTCGCATATTCGAGGCGATAACCACTCTGCTTAATCGCTCCCTCGTTGTCAGACATCAGTTAGAGATGCGGTTGGGTTTGGGGTGGAGGTGTGGATGAAAGGAAAACAAATGGGGGTGGTTCATCTCGACGCGATGTGGTTTTGTTGGACCACCCTGTGCCTTCAAAGTCCGACCCCCGTGTTGCCTTACAGCGCACGGACCTCTTTTTATTGTGCTCGCTCATGCGTTGGCCGAATTTTTTACGGGTTTCTGGAGATCGTGGTCGGAAGTAAGTCACGACCTCGGACCTGTTTTATTTGTCCAAACAACGATGGGGGAGTTCAGTACGTGCACTGCACAACCTTTGACTATCCTCACTACAGACAACCTCGCTCGACCACAAAATCCACAGGAAGAGCACCAATCAGTGACTATTCAATCCAATGACACACGGGTCGTGTCTGAAATAAATGTACTAATTTACAAGCATAAAAATGTACTGTCTGGGCGTTCGCCGACAATGACTTTCTACATTCGAAATCCATCCGCCTTCGTGAAATCGTATGTGTGCATTCCACCCCCAGAATCACCGCTGGGGAAAGAATGAGATGGCCATCGTCGTGCGGGTGATTGATACGTACATGATAAGTGGGAGCTCCCCGTTCTGGCTGTCTCCAACGGAAAAATGGCCAACGTCGAAGTCCGTCCTCCCAATGACCGCACCTTGAGCATCATCCGTGCTTCCTAACGCTGGCTCCCACAACCGTACGCAGCCT
This sequence comes from Boletus vinaceobasis, assembly GCA_038092335.1. NCBI lineage: Eukaryota > Fungi > Basidiomycota > Agaricomycetes > Boletales > Boletaceae > Boletus > Boletus vinaceobasis. Next base: position 4,341 of record JBBPQE010000349.1, on the reverse strand, counting down.
TGTCAAAGAATCAGTCCCCAACTAATCTGACCAAATTATTGAATAGATGACCTACCATCATTACCCCCACTTACAATTCCGATCCTGTCCCTACCTTGTATCCAATTGGCGGCGACAACGCCAAACCTTTTACCTCCCACAGCATCTGAATCGTGGTGCTCAAACCGGCAAAGTGGCCCGCGCGACAGTGCACGCACGTCGTAAACGTGTAGTACATTGTCACTTCGCGCGACAGCGAGGAGACGTCCATCAGGTGAAAATAAAGCTTTATTCACCTCTTCTAAATCACCTTCTTGGAATTTCTCGAGCTCCTCTGTCTCGTAGGCTTCTTTTTCTTTGCGGCGAACATCGTAGAGACGGACGGGATGCATGCCATCGTTTCCCGACGTGAACAAAACCAGCGTCGTCCCATCCGGACTTAGGGCAGCAGCATCCCCGGATTCCGTGGCGTCAAACTGAACCACCTGAACCCCTCTGCGAGTGTCGAAAGCATGGTGGAAGCCAGTGTGGTCATTTCTTTCGTCCACTGGTTCGGAAGACGAGAATAGTAGGTGTTTCGAAGGCCCCTCTCCCCAGAGAGTGGCGCCAGCAGCATGGCCGGATCCCCTCGGCGCTATACAAAGTTTCTTAACCGGAAGATCTATATCTATCGTATCCTCAAAGAGGTCCTGAGAATACAGCCAAACGGTACTGCAGGACACCTGTTGAGATGTGCATAGGTAAAATATGCAACACCACATACCCATCATAACAGGTAATAGCCAGCGCCGAACCGTCAGGGGCATACAATAAATCTTGCGGTCCGGAATCAAATGTGACTGTAGGGGAAACGGGTGAATAAGGACGGGCGTGATCATCAGCACGGTAGACTCACTCTGGCGCATTGCGTCCAGACCCTTGCGCTCGTCATTATCATCGTGGTCAAGTATCTCCCACGTCTGAACAACGCGATCGCAGCCCGAGGACAGAAACTGCCTTGGGCTGTATGATATTATAAGGTACCACACGCGAGTTGTTGCATGTAACTTACTTGAAAGGATTGAACGCAATATCCTGCACAGAATAGTACTTCATTACTGAACCTGTGATAATTCAGCAACCTTGGTGAGATTTCTTGGGGACTCGAACAAGACGGCTACTCACCACGAGACGTCCGGCGTGGGCGACAATGTCCCGGTGGCATATACACTAACCCAGAGATCTCAACGAAGTGTACCGTGGAGTATCACAAAACCTTACTTCGGCCACGGTAGTGGACAACCAACGAACCTAGTTTATTCTCCGGGGGCGGCGGGAGTTGATCTTCAGCTTTAATGAAGTACTATTAAATCCGGGACTCGGATGTGTTTGTCTGGTACTGACCATCATCATCATCATCGGATTCGCCCAAACCACCTTCCGTCACAGCGCCAAGTACCACACTACCTTGTGCTTGAATAATTTTATTGACCGCTGTGTGACCGAGGTTAGCTGGACATCCAAGCTCAACCACGTGTGTAATACTTGCATCCGGACGCTATATGGGGGTACTTTGCAGTGAGCTCGAGCTTGGTGTATTCTTTCTCATGATAAAGATTGGGTGAACGACGAGGGAAAAGGCGCTCTTGTCTCCGGGCATAATAAAATGGTTTTGGGAGCCTGGTGGCGCCGTAATTCCTAGATATCTAGTATGTAATGCATAAGACGAAATCGAGTGGGAAGTAATGTGCTCACTGTTCCCCATGGTCCCGCTGAAATCCAATCAAATGGAAGATGACGGTAATCGATAGGAGGGTTTTTTCGAGGGAGATGGAAAGGAGGTGGGGGCTGTAGTTTGGGCAGGTTGCTATCCGACTCGTGCATTGGCGTCAAATCTTCTGCTTTGTTTCTTTCCGGTAGGGGGACCCACTGTACCAAAACAAGTCTATGAGCACTCTGACTCGAAAATCACGACACGGTACATTACATTTGTTTCGTTTGAAATATCCAGGGAGGCCAGAAAATCTATACAATCGTCGTCGTCACCGTCATCAGAATGGTCCCGATCAAATGGGCTGGGTGAATGGAGCCCAGTACAGGAGGGTTCGACCTCCAGTTTTTGTATGTCCCCAGGGTCACCATGTCTCCCATCTGTATCACATAGTGACCCAGCATGTTCGTCCACTTTTTGCCTCTGGTATGCAATCCGTGGGGCTGGCCACGTAGACGAGTTGCATGACGCACCTTCGAGGGCCAGATTTCGGGCTCGCTGTCGGACGAGATCTCGATAACTTCCGGGACGCGTTCCTTCCGCTTCAATTCATTATAATTGTTTACTGCGTCCATAGCCATTTTTATGGCGTCAGTTGCGCGCTTCTTGGATGGGCGAGCGTCATCCAGTGCTCTCCGCGATGTCAATTCCTTTGATGGTGTGTCAGGCTTGTCTAGTTACGATGCTGAACTAGACAAACCGATTGTGTGATACGCTGGAGCTCAGTACACTGATCCATTGTTGATAGAGGACGTGGACTGGTTTGTGAATGTCTGCTAAGTTACCACGTCCGTCAGCGAGATGTGTGACTCAGAGGATCGCGATGAATTGATGGGCAATGTGATGGATAGCATACTCACGGTCTGTGTCGTGGCACGGGAGGGTCCTCGCTGTCTGAATCGAGGAGGGAGATGGTGACTGGGTCGCGCGGGTACTTCCTGTGACGCGGGGATGGGTGGCGATCGATGCGCACGACGTGGCGAGTGCAAAATATATCTAAGTCGTCGACATCAATCACCTCGCGCTTCAAGTCGGGCGGCGACATATCCGCACAACCAGTCTCGAAGAAGCCTGTCTAGTTAGGGGAGGTGGGAAAACACAAAAACCGTCACGTGCCACCCTTCTGTCTGTTTTTTCGACTCTGCTGCAGTCATCCATGGGCCAATCCCTCTCCTCGTCGCTGTCGGCGCCAGCGGGCCTTCCGATGCATCGATCGGACCCGCCACCGCGTTCCTCGGGCTGCCCAATCCAACACTCGCCCTCGTCCAACTCCAGCGGGTGTCCCATTGACCACTCGTCGACACCACTCAGCCCACTCAATCAAATGCCTTCTCTTCCCCAGACACCGCTGGACAACTCTGACCAGCTCCCGACAGAACGCACTCTCTCCTCAATACCCCGCTCTGTCGACCCTGGGAGGAAAGAGGCATGGGAGTATCCTTCACCCCAGCAGTTTTATAATGCACTGGTTAGAAAAGGATGGGAGACACCTGTAGAGCATGTAGAGACAATGGTCGAGATTCACAATTTCCTGAATGAGCGTGCTTGGGGTGAAGTGCTAAAGTGGGAGAACCGTGTCGCTCAGTAGGAAATGTCTTTTGGTTCTTCGGATAGCACGACTGATAAAATGACCATCAGGCCTGGAGACGCAGAACCGTATCTCGCCCGGTTCAAGGGACGTCCCGGGGAGATGTCCCCGAAGGCCCGGTTTTGGATGTTTGCCGGATGGCTACTTCCCTCACGGTTCAAGTATGTCTCTCCTCCGTCGCAGGCGTGCGCTGACTGACGCGGGTTACAGCGCCGAGCCTCCCTTTGATCGTCACGATTGGGTCATTCGGAGACCACGGACAGGGGAAGAAGTACGGTACGTGATCGACTACTACTCGGCTCCACCTACACAGGACGGGGAGCCTGTCTTTGCATTGGATGTCCGACCTGCGCTGGATAGCGTGCAGAGCGTCAAGGAGCGGGTCGTCGTCGGTACGCGTGAGATCTGGGAGGAGCTGGGTGAGCGTGCGTGGGGACCGAGGTGAGTTTGAGCGGTGTCGTGCTAGCATACATGTACATGTACACGGTCGTAATGCATAGAGAGATCTTTGCTCATTCCCAGCGATTGGCTTGTGTGCATGGTAGTGTTGGGGTCTTGTCGTCGTCGTAGACAGCGCTGGGAAAGAGAGCTCGGGTTCCAAAACTGGGCAATGCATTGTCGCGGGTTTTCCAAGCAAACGTATCACCACTTGTGTCGACACACTCGATCGCTGCAAGCTCGATCTGCCCAACGACGACGACGACGACGACGAGCAGTCTTGCCCACTGCCAGTCACGATGGAACGGCCAGCTGGTCCGCGCCAACCAGACAAGCGCAACGAGGCGTATGAGTCCATCTTTGGCCGTCCGTCGACGACCCACCACCAGGCAGCGGCGAATCCATACTATGGGCAACCCGCTCACAATGTGCCGTATCACCAGCCGGTGAATCAGTTCTCGCCGCCATACGATTATTACCCACAGGTAATCGACAGACGGACGTCCCACCCGTCTTCGCTTGCCCCCCAGCCTGCCACCTACTACCCGCATCCGACCTATTCCCAGTCTCCCGCATCCCGGGGGGG
>JBBPQE010000348.1:0-24989 GCA_038092335.1 Boletus vinaceobasis | reverse complement strand
ATGGGGATGGGCAACATGGGTATGCGGATGAGACCAGGAATGGGCATGGGCATGGGTGGCGGGGCGATGGGCGTCGGTGCAGGCATGGGTGCAAACGCTGGGCGGATGACGATGGGCTCGGGGCTGGGTCCTTCTCGGGTGTCGACTCGCGGACAACATGCCTTCCATCCGTATGCACGCTAGAGGGAAAGCTGCCGTTTGGATTACGAGCGACGCTCAGAGGCCTTTGCTTGACTGGGTCATCTGTATCATATATCCTCTTCTAGTGTTCTTGTGCTGTTCTGCTCTGGTAGTATTTATTAATCCGCTGCGTGGTATTTCAAAGGGACAGATCTACTGAAACCCATCTACTGTACGTCGAGCACTGCGACGACCAATCGCAAACTTAGATAGTCCATTTTCTCATCTTTGCGACTAATTGCCCTATTTTGTCGCTTCCGTCGTCGTTCGCAACCATCGCCCTCCCCGCCTCGTCCGTCATCTCGGCGTGCGCCTTCCACCGCTCCAAATCTCCCTTGTCGACGCCCAGTGCGCGCACGATTGTCTCAAGGTATCCCAAGTCAGCGGCGAGCTGCGCAGCTCCCGCGACGCTCAACGTTTTGATCTGCGGGAGAACGTCCCGCGTGAGGTATACGACTGTCGCGCGACCGAGCGACGAGAGCCACGCAGCGGTGACGACCTCTGGAGAATGTCCCTGCCCCTGCTCGTCCGCTGCTTCTCCCGATCCCATCCCCGTTACTGTCCCCGTTATCGTGTCCTCACCATCCGTGCCAGCGGCCAGCCCTCCGAGCTCGAACCCGAGCGCATCGTCTTCCGCATACACCTCGAACAGCCTCGGGAGGTTAAGCAGCCCATCACCGACGCGATGCGCGACCTCGCTCGGGCTGAGCGAAAACGTGGGTACGACCACGCCCGTCATACCGGACACCCCAGCTTCTTGGGCGCGCGTAGCGGACCACAGGGGTAACATGGGATAGGTCGCGAGATGTGCGTAGAGCGGCGAGAGTAGGACGCGTTGGAGCGTGCGTTGGTTGGCTCGGGCGAACGCTGTCAGTGCGGCGTGCGCATTTGGGAGGAGACCCGGCGCGGATTTTGTAGAGGCGCAGGTGAGGAGCTCTCTCAGTTCGAGCGAGTTCAGAGAGGATTGGGCGAACAAGAGGCCTTGGCCTTTGGTTGCACCGGGGGTGTACACGCCTGACCCGCCGCTTCCCCATGCCGTTCGAAAAACCGTCGACAATTGTCCGAGCGAAGCCTTTAACCGGGTCTCGAACATGCCAAGACGGTCTTTCACTGCCCGTCCAGCGGCGAGGAGATGCAGTGCCTTTTGAATGTGTGCCCAGTCCTGTGACGTGTAGTCTAGGTCTGCAAGTTCTTCGTCTTCCAGACTCGCTGACGCCGACGTTAAGCCAGGCCCAGACACCGATTGCGAATCGGCGCCGAGCAGGTCGGAAATGGAGTTCGTCCAGGCCTCCACAAAGGCGCTCACAAAGGCATCTAGAGCACGCACAAGGCCAACGGAGGCATAACCGTGCGTGAATACTAGACAACGTTCGATGCTTTCCTCCGCAGCGCTGAACACGTCCACGGCACGTTCACGCATGGCTCGCGCAGCCCGATCGCCGTCCAAATCACCGATGTTACCAGGAAGCGGGGATCCCAAGGTCTCGTCCAATAATCGCCTCTCGAGGACACCAAAGTCGACCTGGAAATCGAGGAATGGCTGGAAGAGGCATTGATCCCACTCTGCACCTTCGTCTGCACCACCACCGGCGGTACTTGTGCTACCAATGGCTCCCCCTCCTAGTCTCCCCGTACTACTCATTGACCGCCAAGACATGGACATTCGCGCGGAACGCCTTCTGGAGAAATGACCTTCACTTGGGGAGGAAGGCGAGGATCCAGTTAAAAAGGGAGGCGCAGATACACGTAGTTTCTCGAGGATTTTCTCAGCGCCGCGCGCAAACTCCTCGGAGGCCTGAAAGAGCTTCACCAAGTCCTTCAGCGCTGTCGCACTACTCCCTTCATGGAACAGGGCAGCAAGGCGCTGAGCGGGAGGCGGTGTGAGTACGCTGAGAGTGGTGTAGATGAGAGCGGAGAGCGTGCGTTCTGGGTCAGGAAAAATATTGGGAAGGGCGGTACGCTCTCCGTTTAGCACCATCAAAAAAGAGGACAAAAAGGAGGGGTAGAACGCGCTCAGCGACTGGAGAGTCTCTTTGTCGGCACCAGGTTCGCCCTCGATAACAGCCTTGCTCCACGTCTCCAGTATGGGACTGCGCCGCGTACCATAGTAATAGTTTCTGAACTCGCTTTCCCGCTCTATATCGACGAAGATAGCGTAGAACGACTTGCATGATTCCACGTCACAAGCAGTCACAGCACGCACGAGATCGGGAGAGAGAGCAGCCTCGAGTTGGTTCGCGAGTGAGGTCAGTAGCACACGACGAGGTTCGTGCACTCCACTAGACGAATTGGCGGGGGTAGTGGCGGTACGAGCAGACACGGGCATCAACCGAGCGGAAACCGATAGTCTGGAAGCAGCACGCGCATACGCCTTCTCTGAAAGTAAACTGGTGACCTCGGCCTCTAGAGCGCTCCACGACTCCGCCTCACGAAGGACATCGCGAGCAGCCTCCATTCGCGTTCTCAGAGTGTCGAGATGCCGTAATCGTTCCAGGATCTTGGAGGTCGCGTCCGGTTCCGCAGAGTCGATTGTAGTCTGGGATGAGCTGCGAGAGTGCGAAGGCGGAAGGGACTGCGCTAGGACGTTACGAAGCGCCAGCGCGCCATCCCGAGTGAAGTGGATGTCATAGGAAAGACGAGGTGCAGCGCGTGCAATGTCGTCGATGATGTGCTCGAGGGCTGCAGACGTTGATTGGGCTGCTATGGACGTCGCGGTCTGAAGCGCGTCCAAGGTAGGGGCATGGACGACGAGCGGGGGATCACTGGATGCGGCATCGCCTGGAACGTTGAGAACAGCGTTGAGCCATGTCAACACGTCGGGAGATTCATCGAGATGCTCAATGACCGACGCTGCGGTCACCGTCGCTGTCGAGGCCATTAACAAAAACGCCGCCGGCCTAGGAACGTTTGTTACGATAGATTCTGAATGAGTTCAAGTTGAGATGGACATGCAAACTCAATGCAAATCGGATATGGTGTAACGGCTAACATTGCCGCCTCTCACGCGGCAGCTCGGGGTTCGACTCCCCGTATCCGAGTGCTTTTTGTTGACGGTTTGGTTCAAGTGGTCATGTTTCGTTTTTGGTTGTTCTTCGTTCGCTCACCCAAGTCTAGATTGAGGGAACCATCAAATTTGAGGGTCATGATAAGCGCTACAGCACACCCAAGTAGGAGTCGAGCAGTGTGACTAGTTTGTGTAGATAACGAGCAGATCTACAGCATAACCCTCCCCGACGTTGCGACAAAACACACGGCAACGTAAGAAAAAAGCACTCGGATACGGGGAGTCGAACCCCGAGCTGCCGCGTGAGAGGCGGCAATGTTAGCCGTTACACCATATCCGACTGTCAGAACGTCAGTTAGCTACATCGATAGTGCACAGAGTCTCCTTGAATATGTTCGGCACATAAGCGAGGTACATCGGATATGGCTAACATTGCCGCCTCTCGGGAAATATTTCGGGTTCCCGGTATCCAATAAGACTTCCTTGATCACGCTTCGAGTACGACGACGGCACCTCAGACTTGCCATTTCAAAACAAGAAATACGCCAGTCAGTAGCTTACTAATCGGCAGCACAGCTTGTGGTGCACGTGTAATGGCGCCTCGACTCCCCGTTCGATTCCTCCGAACACACCCCACCTCATTTTTGGCCCGTCAACTGCGCGCCGATACGAGGTCCCTTTTTTGCTCAAAGTATCTCGATCAAGGGAAAGTAGAACCCAGCCACAAGAAGCTGTGCTGCTGACGCGAGCGATGCACACAAGCATACAGACTCATCGATCCGCGAAACTCGATTTGAACAAAAAGATCTCGGATACGGGGAATCGAACCCCGAGCTGCCGCGTGAAAGGCGGCAATGTTAGCCGTTACACCATATCCGATGGCGTGAAGACCGCCCGCAGTGAGTGGATACAACGGAACCCAAGGCATAGACGCGGATGAGGATGGCTAGCAGGTCGTAATATGAAGTGTCGGGATCGTCGGTGCGCATCAGTGTGACTCCCTTCATCAATTTATAATCACGCGATACTCCTCGTCGCGTGGAACGTTGAGGTCCAGTGTCAGATCAGGGTCCCCCGAGTCAGATCGCATAGTACGCTAGAAGCAAGTGGTACCCCATGATTGATCGTCACCAAATATACCCTACGCAAGGCTTACAGCAATATAATAAACGCCCGTACAGGATGGCAGGCCAATCAACGTTCAGGGGCCCCTTGCCAACAGCACTATTAATAGCGTCACCGACGACCTGGAACAGTCGTGCCTCTACAGCTTGGTAAATGGTACAACGTGTAATCTGGAAATGAATCTAAGGATCCGGGCGCTTGGCGAATTCGGACACCAAATGTCATGCTAATGGTGAGCGATCGGCAGAATGATGTGTACCCCCCAGATTACGGTAATTCATTGTAGTCACGTTTTCCGGCGCAAATGACATATCCAATCATTTGAACACATCTACAGAATGAAACAGATGGAAAACAGAGAAGAGAAAAAAAGACAGAAACAAAGAGACTAATAAGGATTATCACCGTGTTGAAACGTCAACAGACCAGCTGCTTCTTCGTGAATGACCAAGAATGAAGGATAGTTCCGTTATAGAAGTAATGGACACAATTCAACCTGAGGGCGAGGGTAGAAAAGGGGAAAGGGGAAAGGGGGAAGGGGGAAGGGGGAAGGGGGAAAAGGAAATCCTATGGTTCCAATCACCTATTTGGTGATTGCGCCATCACAGAGTGCTTGATGTGCGTTCCTCCCCGCCTTACCCATGAATGCAGCTCCACAGTTGGGACAATGCCACCTCCAGAATAGGTGTCTCTCTTGAATATGCCTCATCAACCCTTCTTTGCTAAATGTCGAGGCATCTGCGCAATCCTCCCATTGGCATAGGAAGCCGAGCGAACGAAATCCAACACCATGTATCCCGTGGTAATACCGCAGGTGGGCGGGGTAATGGGATCCTTGAACAGCAGTACCACATCGCACGCCGCTTTCTGCCCAGCGACAGATGTGGAGGCTGAGTTCTGGTGAGCTGGCAATAGAGACCAACGTCCGGGCGTCCTGAAGAGAGTAAGAAACAGCGATGAATTTCGTGCCTGTCTTACCTCGTCTGTGAAATCGTGGTTGAAACCATCATTGCGGCCGTTTGTACTAGTGTTCTGAGACATTGCAATCACTTGGAAGAGACGAGCTCTGGAAGAGAAGAACCTAGATCGCGAAACGTACCGATGTTAAGCAGCAGAGTACAACCATGTCTGAGATTTATATGGCATCGGCCCCAAGTGTCTTGCCACGCTTGTGACGATAGATTAGAATGCTTGCGCACTTCCACAGCATGGCAATTGGTTCCGCCGCCTACAAGGACTCACATGTATGATATATTATGTCCCGCGTCTCAATGGGGTTGGCTGGGACACTTTGCCCGAGGATGGCACCTCCACCCATTAAACTACGGTTTGCCACATGAATCCGCCAACCGCACTCATGCAGTCAAGTTTGAACACTGCTTCTGCGTTCAGCCGGTCACAGATGTGAAAAAAAACGGGCGGGTCTCAACTTGGTGTGTTGTGGATGAGTCACATTTGCGGTCGATCTTCACCACAGCAGGAACTTGGCAGACATCCGTGCGCCGCATCATGGGCCAACGCTTATCGAGGAAAATAGCCGTTTCTACCCAAGGATGTAAAACTCCGTGGACCAACCTACCCACCTGTACAAAAATTCACCAGCGATTGCCAATGCCAACGGTGGCTACCATTGGACGGCGTCTTTATGACCCACCGCTGGTTGGCACAGGCTGGAAGTGATCGGGCGCTGCAAACGTAACAACCACACATTTAATTACTTCTCCCACGTAGTGGCTCCAAAACACCCACTTGTCCTACAGCCGTAAGGCTACACTACAACAGTGACTAACACATTCGAACGTTACTGAACGATAGGAATGTACATGCACATGCACAGAATCTTTGCTGGATGATTTGAATCAGGGAACACACATGGAGACGGAAAAACGAGGTAGAGGGAACGGAGGACCGAAAATAAATGCAAACAAAGGAACATCAGAGGTAGCGCAGTAGCTGCATCTGAATAGTATAGTCAAAAAAAAAGCCACTGAGTGGTCTCCTATGGTATCAACACACCTTCAAGAACCCTTCGGTGCCTCCTTGTAGGAAATGGCCAGCTCCTCACCCATAGCAGAGACGATTGTGACCAAAAGTTCCTTTCCTTCTTCAAACTCCCTCTGAATGTCCGTCCCGAGCTGACTCTCAGGGACTTTAATATGGTCTTTAGGTGAACCATCCGCGGTCAGGAGGTTGAGGAAACCGTCATCAATGTTCACCTTAGAAAAGCAGTGAGATCTCGGTAAACGAATCCAAAGCAGATAAGCATCTACAAGGGCATATTCATTTCGTTGAACGTTAGGGACATCCATGTTGTGAGTAGAGGGAGAGATATCTTCCTATTTGGGTATAGAGTAGTGAGTTGGCGTACACGTTCCGCAGATTAATCGATGCGTACCAACTTTTTGCCGTTAAAGATCTAAGTAAGATGAAGTCAGGGGAGAAAAATAATTAAACGCTGGTACTACTAAAACATACATCAATTGCGACAAGGTGAACCTTGGCGTGTCCATGCTTTCCGGTCTTGGAGGTCGACATTTCGACAATTTTGCAGGGGCGGCCTAGTTGTAAAGGGAGTATATCAGACAACAGATATGGCGCTCCCCACAACGTGAGGACTTTGGGAGTAAAAAACCTTTGATGACAACATGACCATTTTTGCGAAGAGCAGAGCATTGCATGGGGTAGGTGAGCGAGGCACCTGCGCTGGCCTAAGATTCGACATCGGGTGCGATCAACAGTGGGGATGAGCAAAGAGAGATAAGAGAGCAGACCTGCTCGAAGACCTGGTTATGCTGCTCATCGTCAGACATCGTTGCGGATGGGAAGGGAGGTCTAAGTGAGTCTACGTGAGGGAAAGATGGAGAAGATGAAAGAAGATGGATGGATGTTAGGAATAAGATTCTCAAAAAAGCCGATTCACCAACCAACCGATCGCGATTTCCATTTCAAGCTCCGACACAATGTGTGAAACTAACTTTGGATGCCGAGTTGCCGTTTATTTACTATGTGTACCAACGAACATGCCAATGGAACTGTACTGGGTCGGATTGAATCACGGAAATGAAAGAAAACAACGACGATCACATAGAACATGCAGGTGAATTGAGGTATGCGCCACCGACACGCTGGACGATGCCAGTGACCCTTGTGGATGAGCGAAATGACCGTCAACCTTGAACCTGTAGCTAATTAGCCGACTTGCCAACTTAGTGATACCCTTGTGTCGTCAAGTGATGCCAACCAAATGAGTCAATGCTGTCCATTGCGGGAATTGCCGATCCCTAGGCTGAAGCTCACGCTGCGACGTACGTGACTCCTACCATCCGGACCCATATTCATTGTCCCAGCGTGGCGAGTACATAAGACATTGATCCTGTAGCCTCATGTGCTAATCATCAACTTCCTTGATGTCCAGATTTGCTTTTGATTGCAACTTTGGATTTATCATGCATCCGTTCGGGGGAACGCCAGTATGTCCTCGGTGCAGCAAGGCCGTGTATGCAGCTGAGCAGGTGTGTAGCGTTCGTCGTACTCACGCCTCGTTTAACTCATGGGCGTGCGATCTAGGTCATGGGGCCAGGTCGTAAGGTAGGCACATTCGGTTAGCCCTGCAGGATCTCCCTCCCATTGTTCACCGTTCGGTATACCTTGTGCCACCATCAGCTTTACCACAAGGCATGTAATTGAACTGCACTTTTTGCGTTCGCTCATCCAGGTTCCATACCGTAACCTTAACAGCCATGTCTTGCGTGTACTTCGTGCAACAAACGCCTGGACTCCCTTACCCTATTAGAGCACGATCAAGAGGTATGGCTTCATCATCACGGCCAATTCATTTATCTTGATACTCACTTGATTTAGCCTTATTGGTAGGCACCGCTCGTTCAATCCTTGTTTCACTCGCCTTTGACCCCCTTCCCAAAGCAAAAATTGCCATGTACGCAGCTTCGGCACCCGGGACCTTCGACAGGCAAACCTCCCTCATCGAGACGACCTTGTTTCTCCTTCAACCCCTTCCTCTCCCGCCCGAAACCCATTCTCCGCGGTGCCTGGATCATCCAATACCCCTTCTCGAACACCGGGTAACGTCATCGGCCAGACGTCCCCTGTTCGATCTACTTTCCCTCTACCAACTACTCGTAGCCGAGCTAACGGTTCACTGGATCTCACACCGCGTACTCTTGTAAACGATGGATCTCGTTCACCCGTCCGCGCTCAGTTCACAGGAACAGGACCGATTCTTCGCGCCAACTCTGCCCTCCCTGCACGGTATTCTCGTGCTCCGTTCAACCCACCGAGTGATTTAAGCTCTGCTAGCACAGAACCTAACACGGAGGGAAACGATACTGCGGAAGAGGACGAAGTGCAAGACCTTGTTGAAGAACGTATATCCTTTGAGGGCGAGATTACCAATACCCAACGTGTCGGTGAAATTCAGCTTCCTCGCACGGTGCCACTCAGTCCCTCCAAATCTACCTCAAACGCTCCCAGAGCTACGGGGCGCGCGGAGTCCGTCTCGATTGATCGCCCAGTATCACCACTCAAGCTTAACTCGACTGGCATTGTTTCGAGTGGTGGGGCCGGCTCGTTGAATCAGACTGCCACCGGGACGCGTTACGGGGCTGCGCTCGGCGTCAGCACAGGTAGCCCTGCAAGGACATGGGGGCTCGGTGGCACGACGCCTGTATGTCCGCGATGTGGCAAGAATGTGTATTTCGCAGAACAAGTTAGTGAATGTCTCTAATGATTCAGATGCATCTTGATATAGTTGATAGATGAAAGCGGTTGGAAAGACGTGGCACAAAGGATGCTTGCGTTGTACCTCTTGCAACACGCTGTTGGACTCTAAGCGGTTGAATGACAAGGACGGAGATCCACTCTGCGGAAGATGCTACAATAGGGCACGTCGTATTTTACACATATCTTCCTCTTCTAAATTCTTTTTATAGCTTCATGGTCCACAAGGAAACGGATATGCTTTACTTGGATGACCGGGCAGTTAACCATCATATCTCACCATGCCCTCATGCCATGGTTCTAACACTGCTACTGAATAATGAATCTTGAAAGGATTTTTTTGATATCATTATTCTACTCTCGCGCCTGTACCACTTACGTGTTCTTTCCAGTGTTATCATTAGTGAGCCAAGATATATCCATTGTAGTGTGGACTCCTCCCCGTATTTTCTCTATACCTCCATATATACACGGAAACGATTCCTTCTGAGCTTCCTAGCAATGGCAGGACCGTGTGTGTCGCATCGCAGGCTGCTTCATCTTTTCATTTCCTGGTCCCAATTATGTAGGGATCCAGGCAAAGGTTGTCTGCACCTACCTTGCACCTGACACCCTATCACGTTGGGAACGGTACTTCCTCCAAACTGACAAGATTTCCTGCAGCACACCAACCTTTTCCCCTAAATCCACCAAGCACCGATCCTGGATCATGTCTACCATGGTTTCTTGCGCAGCAGCCTGAGCCTCAGGGCGAGCATTGGGTCCCGGATGATACGTCAGATACGCCCCGATCCACTTCCTGATATAACGGGGAGCAACCTTCCAGAAATCCTCTGCAAGTCTCCTTTCAGGAACCCCGTAGACGACCACGATGAACGGGGTGATACCACCCTTGTAGGCGAAATAAAACCTCTCCAATGTCCTCCACGTTTCGCTATCTGGTTCTTCCGCAGGCATGAAGAACATGACGAGGCTGATACCCTTGTTGCCCTGATCCGACACCCGAGGCGGGATGTTGCCGGATGATTGGCTCACGATCAGGGAGAAGCTTTGCGGATCAACCTGTTGAAATCGATGCTCCCGTCGAGGGCCGGTAACGGCACGCCGCAAAGAGGACTGCACGCCCGGTGCAATGTCATCGAACGCGCCCTGCCTTGTCTTGTCACAGACGACCACAGTGGTCGTCGGCCAAGAAAGTTCTCCGACTACCGCGCGCACATTAGGCACCGTGACCCAGAATGGGTCATCTCCAATCTTCCAGCTTCCTGATGTGTATTCCTCCTGCATGACATGGATGAGTTGGTGAAGAGCGGCGTCGCCCAGGTTGCTGCTAGGGTGTTGACAAGGATCGCAAGGGATGTAGACATGTCTGTCGAAATGAAGCCCTCTTCGTCTGAGATCCTGTTCGTTTCTCTGCCACCACGTGTCGGCTCCCTCCTCGGGTCCAAGAACGGCGATTGCCACCGGCACTTTCTTCCTACAAATAGCTGCATGAAAGAGCCTATAACTCCGAGCGTGGCGGATTTTAACTCTTCCTGCATGAAAACAGAAAACCAGAAGGTCAACGCCTGCCGTTTGCTTGATCCCCTGGACGAGGAGCTTCAGATTTTTCTTGGTCACGATCGGAGCGTCATCGCCGATGTCGTCAAATCCACTCATGTTCCAAAAATTGACGTGTATGTGCACACCGAACGCGACAGGGACACAGGTAGATGGTGAAACATCTTCGACTTTGTGATTGGAACTCTGTTTGTTGCGCAAGGCATTTGCCATGTTAATAAACTCGTCTCTGTCTTCGCGATCTCCGAACAGAAGTACGTTCCGGGGCTGGTGCAATTTGCATTTTAATCATCTCATCGAGGGGCCAAGGTGACACTCACGGGAAGAAAGGTACGCGAAAGTATATCTTGCAGCCTGCGTCTCGAGACCTCAATTCGGTTAATATTGTCATCGGTGCCCCAAAGCTCTGGTGGCAAGGCGGCAACGCATGCGTGAGCACAAAGCTGAAAACCAAACTCCGATATTTTCTCCCCATTATGGTTCCACCACGCGTCCATGTCTCCACTTGCGTTATAAGACTCCAGATAGGTGACGATCATCGCTATAGGGACCCTCTTCTTGCATATATCTTCGAATACGAATTTATACTTTTCCCAATGACCCCGCTTCACTGGCAGGGTTTTCTTACCACTTGCTCCCCGAATACAGTATAGGAGGAGGTCGACGCCCTCTGGGGCTGTGGTCTGCCTCTGCAAGAGTTGTTTCAGATGTTGCTTCGCTTTGTCGGCGGGGATCCTGCCAGCGGTGCCTTCATCTAGGCCAATGGTGTCCCAAAGATTGACCCTGATTCCGGTTTCCAGGGTGACACTGTAGCACGCGTTCTCATCGGTGCACCCTAGGACATCGTTTGAAGTCTTGGCCACCGGCCGTCCAACGATCGTGTTGATGACGGATGATTTACCCGCACCACATTCACCGAATAACACAACGTTGCACGTCTGTGCCACACGAGAGTTATTTCAGTCAAAAAAGAGAATATGTCAGGATAGCTACTGCGTCCATATGAGTGGCACTGAGTAACACGTGCCCCTTGGTACGAAACTGCCTCTAACAATGCCTGCCACAATGATTGTTGGTAACCAGAGCACGATGACTGACAAACTCACCGACGTCCCCGGAATGGCCGTATTCGCAGCCCCGTGTTATCTGCACCGGTGGTCTGAGAGCCGACCGGAAATGTTGATGGTGGTAAGTAGCCTAGTAGCCTACTGTAATTGGTAGCCCCAGGAAGGGTCAAGGGTTTGGTGGCCGTAGGTGGCTCATCACTGCAGTGTTCCGGGAATTAGGTTGGGTTAATTGGCGCTGATTTACCGTGAATTAGGATGGGACGTCAAGCGAGTGCGTGAATTTGGGCTAACTTGACAAACGGAGCCTAATTACATAAGTAAGTAATCCGGACACTAGTCTAGTAGTAGGAACCGCCGCGTCCTCGCGGCCCTGTACAAACCCCAAGTTGTTCAGCTCACCAAGCTATCCGCCTCCGAAGCGCCAATCTGAGCACATCCAGCGCCCCTAAGTTATCCATGATCATGTCATGGCTGCGGCCGCCTCTGATTTCGAGTACGATCTGCACTTTCCCGCCCCGGGTCGGCTGCACACGTCAGTGGGACCAAGAGTAGAGTGCCAACATCACAAACAAGGCACACACGAACCCACCGTCAGCTACAAATTCCAACACAGCATGGTATGGACGTGGTGGTTGGGTCAGCTGCTTACAATCCCATGAAAGGTACGTATGGGAGGAACCCGGCTCACCGGAATGCAATTGATCTGTACGCGCGGAGATAATCAACGTTCATGTCACAAGGAGACCGCTGAAACGCCCGGGGTCGCGCGCGGGTACTTCACCTTGAGGCGTGATTGAGTCACGATGATGACCTCCCTCACGGATCCCTCCACATGAATGTCCGTTCTCGTGTACCCCCACATTCCATTCAAATGCAACACTGCTTATCCCTGATCCGATCCGTCGGTGCATGGCTGACATGGCGTGCCTCGCTGCGACGCTGACGATTAGTCACGTACCGGCCCAGAGTCGCTACCGACACATTTTGCCAATGCGTCTTGGGGTTGTGAGATGAGTGGGGACGGCACTGTTGGCTGGTTCACGGCAGCCACGTCCTGTGACAATCCTAAAATTTAATGAACCTGCCGCATCATCCGTGTTCTCAATCTAGCTTGCCTCTCTCGAAATTTGATGGACTCACAAGTGGTGTACGAATAGCGTGTGTGGCACCTGTCGGGAGAGGATTATAATCACTCGTCTCAATCCTGGATTGTTGCGATTCCTGAAACGTCACCGCCCACTACAACGCGGGCACACATGAGATTCAGGAAGACACGGAATAGATCGCATATCTCGATCTCGTACCCAATCCACAGTCGGATCCCACCGCTGAAATTCAGGTTCCCCGGCTTCCATTCTTCCCACAGCATCACCTCGGCGATGTTGAAAGTTGGACCACCCAGCACAAATGACTCACTCGGGCGTGTTCGTGTTGAAATCAATCACGTCCAAGGTGCTCGACCCGCCGAATCGAGGATCGGAGACGTGGCGTAGAACAGCATGTGCGCATTGCTATACGCTTGCGTCAGCTTTCCATGCGTGCAGTGAACACCACCTACTCACCGACAACGCCTGTCCAGACTCAAACAAAATTGAGACTGTTCTTGTCTGCCCAACAAGTTAGCTTAGCCACGAGTGTAAGCAACCTGAGGTTTTCAGGCTCATGATGGCTGCGAGTAACGGTTGTGCAGTGGCAGTGCCCAACTGCTAGTCTCTGATCAGACAGTCACATCGTTGTCCTCGACGTCAGCCATAATACGAGCGGGACTATCGATTGTCATTTTGACACAGGAACATTTCCAGTCAACTTGAGTCACGCCTGAGCGCTTTCCAGTGAGCTAGGACTCGCGCCCGACACACACTCTCCATCGCCTTTTCTTCAGTATATATGCCCAACCACGATGCGTATGTTCGCCCTCTTTGACGTGTTTCGTTTTCGCAGGGCACATTTCACGATGACCGAATCGCGTTTCAACGTCGAAGACTCCCAGTTGATCGCTGACCTGCATCAGATTGCACAAAAGTCGCCCAAGCTCGTCCGATCGACTGTTTATCCTGCCCCATCGGACCCCACGGTCGAGATTCGGAGCTGGAAGATGAACGAGTTCAAGTACTATGACGTTCCGTCACCGTTCCCGACACTCGCCCGAGGTCTATTCACAAGGGAGCTGAAAAAAGAGGCAGGTAGCGATCAACCTCGGTATCAGATCGTCGCCCGTGGATATGATAAATTTTTCAACATCGGGGAGGTACCCTGGACAGACGTAAGTTCAACGTTCTCCTGGGTCGCGAAGAAAATGGTTTTGATTCCATTTTCCTTTCGATTGTGCATGACAAGTGGTCGTCCTTGGAGGCGCACACTGGTCCAGAATACACGTTATCAGTGAAATCAAATGGCTGCATCATCTTCATTGCTGCAATCTCGCCTTCCAACTTGATTGTCACGTCCAAACACGCCCTCGGAGAATTGGATGGCATCCCGGAGACACATTCACAGGCTGGTCATAGATGGCTCAGAACACATCTTGCATCGAAAGGGAAAACGGAAGAGAAACTTGCGGCCGCGCTCTGGGAGAAGAATTGGACTGCAATTGCAGAGGTAGGACCGAATCCGGAGATAGTTTGGAGTTGCGCACTGACAATAGCATCTTTCTGGAAGCTTTGCGATGATGATTTTGAAGAACACGTATTAGCCTATCCGCAAGAGAAGTCCGGCCTTTATCTACATGGCATAAATGAGAGTTGCAAGGAGTTCCGCACCCTTCCTACGCGCGTCATCGATGCGTTCGCGGAGGAGTGGGGCTTCTTGCAAACGAAGACCATCGTATACGACACACTAGCAGAGGTAAAGAATTTCACTGATGAAATCGCCAAGACGGGAAAATGGAAAGGAGAACCACTGGAAGGATTCGTCGTCCGCACCAGCATCGTCGACTCGCGACCTGGTTCGACGTCTCGTGACAAACGACCACCGTATCCAACCGGCTCTTCGTTCTTCTTCAAGGTGAAGTTTGACGAGCCGTATATGATGTATCGTGACTGGCGGGAAATCACAAAGTCGCTTTTATCCACCAAGGGCTCGCTCAGTGACGCCAAACTTCCCAACTCCAAGATGAAGCGCAAGGAGACGCAGGTTTATCTCAAGTGGGTGAAGAACGAGATTAAAACAAATAGGAGTAACTTCCTGGGGTACGCGCAGGGAAAGGGCATCATAGCGACTAGGGAGCAGTTTTTGAAGTGGCTGGATACCGAGCAAGGGAAGGCAGATCCATCTGGCCTTGAGGGGGAAGACCGGACTGTTAAGGAGTTCGGTAAAACCGTCATTGTGCCCGTTGCTGTTCCGGGTTGTGGTAACTCTGTACCTGTTCCCTCAGTGGTCATAGAGCTGATGGACTGGAATCCAGGCAAGACATCGGTCTCTCTCGCACTTGCCCATCTCTTTCGGTTCGGACACACCCAAAGCGATGATGTACAAGTCAAGAAATCGGCCCCTGTCTTTATTAAAAACGTTGTCAATCTCCTCAAACAACATGATGTTGTCATCGCTGACAAGTAGGTCTGTGATTTCATCTCATCGAGTGTCTGTTCACGAAATTTATATGTAGAAACAACCATCTGCGACAACATCGAGAGGAATTACGAAAAGCGGTCGCCAAAACCCATCCACCAGTCCGTCTGCTCGCACTAAATTGGACTCTGGACCAGCCACAAGCGACGGTACTTCGAGTGTGCGGAGACCGTATCTCCGATCGTGGCGATAAACACCAGACCCTACGAGCTGACAAGGTCGGAAAGTCGCATGAAGACGTCATCCGGCAATTCATCCTCGGCACGGAAGAGCTCGCCGAGTCTGAAGTAGACGCCAGCATTGAGATGGACGTTGGTGAGCCGCTCGAAGCGACGGTGGCGCGTGCGGTCGATGGATGCGTCAACATCCTTGGCTTGGAACGACCCAGCCAAGAGCAAATCGACGAAGCCGTGGCAGTCGCAAAAGCATATGCGCCAACGACGAAGAAAGGGGCAGATAAGAACGAGAAGAAGGCGAAAGCACCTGCACCACCACGGTACTTTGGGATATTGGTCGAACTGGACCTCGAGACCGTCGTCGCTCCCCAGATGGAGCAAGAGGAAGACATTCCGTACAACGGCACTACGTTTTGGCGCCAATTGGTCAGTGACAAACGGGTTACTGATCGACCTCATATCACTATCGTGCATAAGGCCGGCCTGCCCGCAGATGCGGTCCTTTGGGAACTGTGCGCCGCGGTTGAACGATTGCCGGCGTCGCCTCTCTTCTCATTCACTCTCGGATACATTGTCTGGAACGATAGGGTTATGGCATTAACCGTTGAAGACTTGCAGCTTGTAGAAGAACCCGACAACGATGCTGATCCAGGACAAGAAAAGCACGAGTTTGTCTCAAAATTACCTGCCGAGGTTCGAGACAGCCTTCATATCACTGTCGGGACCCTCAACCCCGACGTCCTGCCATACGAAGCCAAGGGTCTCGTGGAGGTGTGGCGGAAAGGAAGGCGGAACGGGATCGGTTCACTAGGGCTGGAAGGGCTGTCGGCCAGGGGCAGGCTCAAGGGGTTGATGTCATGATATTACCAGGTGATACCTACTGTAAAGCTTTCGGGTGCTGCTCTCTAAGATATCTCTCCTGCTCCTCGACTCAGGCTTCCCGCTGTCGTTGCAGTCTGATGCGAGTTCCGGTTTCTCTTCTCCCTCGCGCCAGCACTGTCTCGCCTGGTGTCCTCTGCTGAGATAGTCTGTACCCAATGTGGCAGCGTCCTGGCACCTATCCTGACTCAACGCAGCGCCCAGGCTGCCCGGACCCCGAGTCCACCTGTCGAAAAGCTCTCGCTGTTCTTCGATATCGACGGGACACTGTCGACGAGCCGGGAGCTGGCCCGAGTTTCTCACTAAAGAAAAGAATCATACGCACACAGTAAAGTCACCAAGTATATCTCACGCTCATCAACCACCTCCCCAACAGTTCTAGGCGTGTCTGGCGGTGTAGAGCAAATCCAAGGCAGAACAAGTAAAAGTGCATAGAGGATACTACATCGGACACAACGTCACCGTATTCCCACAGTATTTTTTTCCATTTTATCTACCGATTCAGAATCCCTGCTTGCACCTCCGGCGACGCCATCGTTGTCTATGTTCGGCACAGGCCCGGTGAACCAGTGCACGCCGCCGTATACGGGGAAGTAGTACCAGATGAGCGAGAGTAAGAGAACACCGCCTAGAACGACGACAGTGTAGTTCATGCTCGTCGTGCTCGTCTGTGGCGTGGTAGGGAAGAAGAAGACGATGTCCATGAACGCCATGAAGCTGACGGATATAACGGCGATGGGGAGACTCTGCAGGGACGTGCGATCAGCTTCTTTTCTCTATCGTATGCAATTTGGGAGGGACTGACAAATATGCCGAGATTGAACGGTCCAGGCTTGAAGTCGTTTTTAAAGATGAATCTCGCTGCTATTGGGATACAATATGCAATATAGAGCGCGGTGACAGAGAGTGCAAAGACGGCATTGATAGCTTGAGAGCCCGCGAGCGAAAGAAGGCCCAAGAGGGCGGCAATCGCAGCGACAAACCAGACAGTATTCACTGGTGTGCCAGTAAAACTGTTCATGCGGTACAGGATACTTGAAAATGGAAGGGCACCATCACGAGCGAACGCGAAGGATTGGCGTGACGCAGCAAGGACCTAATGTAAGGTATCAGTGCGCAGGAAACGTGCGCAAGTAGCGAAAAAATTTCACCATGCTGGATCCCATCATATATCTAATCATAAGATAAGCACGGGGGTATAAATAGGCTGAATGAACACTCACTGCCCGATGACGACGAATGACCATAGGGCTAGGGTGCCATTTTGTCCAAAGCTGTTAAAGAAGATCTGTGCCATAGGTTGAGGGCTGCTTATGAGGCTTGTAAGGTCGGGTCCCATGCAGAACGCAAGAGTGACGTTGATGGCTAAATTTTTCACTATCAAGACGCGAACGGTCGCGAACAGATGCAAAATGCCCACCCCAACCAAGTATACCAGAGATAACAATTGCGCTGACCTACACAAATTAGCTCAAGTAGCGGAAAGTAGACGGTTCACCCACGATTGCCCACGGCACGGCAGTCGCTGCATTCGAAGCTTCCTCACTAATGTGTACACTCGAGTCAAATGAACCTAAACAATTCGGTTGTTCAGTACGTTCCGTCTGTGGAAACGAACAGATAGGTGATGAACATACAAATCGTCCAAAGAGGAGCAAGGAAGGAGAGGATAAACGCGTAACCGTTCGGCCAGCCACTGACTAAGTGACCGGAGTTAGATAGAGCAAGAACTGAAAAGGAGGACAAACCATTAGAGAAGTTCCCGAGTGCGAAGCTGGCACTATTCATGTATTCCTTTGGGGTAGCAGCTGGGAGACCAATGATGACCACGAAGCAGAGGCTGTAACTTAACGTCAGTACTCAGAATTCACACAAAAAGTCGGGAACGCCACACAACTCTCACAAGGGCGTTTGAGATAGAAGCAAAATGCGGGGAAGTATAGGGCACTAGAGACTGCCACCTGATGCTCGAATTGAGACACTTACCAGACATTAAGAATGATGTAGATATTTTGTAGTCTCGCGAGGACGGCAGTCCCGAGAGAGCAAACGAGGGCATGTGAGAGTATTACTGCCACATAGATCCCGCTGTATAAATGTCAGCAAGGCGAAAAACAGAGGAAAGATAAACGCGAAGGAAGTATGATAGGGTCCTTCGGGACGGAGAGACGAAATTTATAGGAACAAAAACGCACAAGGTCTGCCCCTGTGTAGCAACAAAGTTCTGGTTACTGATATTAATTGCTGCGGTAATCTGGACGGCGCAGCCCCAGTCAATAGAGGCTGAAAGCAACATACAGTACAACATGAAATACAGCGTCATAAAGTCAGTCGAGACCACCCAGCATGAGACGGATAACCCACCGATTGCTGAAATGGACCCTATCGTATTCGCATCTGACAGGATGGTGAGCTGACTGTAAGGGCAATCCGCAGTTTGGACATACAACCGACAATCCAGGCGAGAAGGTTTCGGCAGCGAGGGGATGACAGAGAGTGAGTCCAGAAGTAGAGCTATTTCGCACATTGTTCATCTCGTTGGACTGGGGAATGTGCCATAGGGTGACTCACGCCACCAGAAGTAGGTGCTGCGGAACCAAGCTCTGCCATGGACAATCCAATACAAAGGATAAAAATACTTGCGACTGCCCACTGGAGAGAAGCGGATATAGATCAAAGCGGGTTAGTATATCAGGAAAGGGGAAGATAAAGCGACCAATAGCACAAGTACGATTATCAGGTTGCCATGTTGAAAAAGTAACCAGAAACTCAAACAAGGCAAGCACAGGAAACTGGTACGTACACCCCATACCATTGCGGAAGGACCGCCATTCGGAAGGGAGTAAAAGAGGACGGAACTGCGTGTCGCCGTGAGCCACGTCGTGGATGAACATTCTGCATGCGCCCAAGTAACTCACGCGATTGACGGAAGCAAGCCAATGATACTGAATGAAATTCCGAAAAGCTATGGGTGCGACTCAGTTAGTTGTGTGTAGCAGAGGGAACGATCCAATTACCTCTAGCGGAGTAAATGCCCTCTTGAATTCTTGTTTATATCCGAGCTCGGCGAGGAGCCGTTCGTCGGCTCTGACGACTGCCTGCTTGTTAGACATGGCCGTAGACAAAGGGTGTGGGTAAACTGGAAGATGCATATTGAATAGGTCGTTAACGTATTTATTGCTCAACCGATCCGGGCCCCGTGGCCATTCCGACCGGGAGTCACAGGACGCATGGGAAGAAGATAAGGCCCATCTGGTAAGGATGATAAGGCCAATAACGCCGCCAAGGAACCGCATCACAGTGGCCGGCAGTCGGACCAGGTACTTCATTTACGACGATATCGGCCACTGCTGATATCCAAATGATGGTAGTTGAATGACATAAACCACAGGGGTCAAACAAGCAGTCCAAGGACCAAGACGGCTAGTGAGGGGATGGGACCAGAACTGAGACGTCGTTCATGGGAAGCGTGGCACTAGACCGTCGACTTGGATGATTGGGGCCAGTGCCAGCTATCGCAATGATAGGCACGACAAGTGGTCGATAGCTATCGGCGTGCGTCGGGTCCAGTACATACTTTAAAATAGTTACAGCTATTTGTGAAAATCGTGTGATTTTTGTGGAGCCTTGAAACAAGCAATAATTGCGCCGGTCATCCAACATGTAGACCTGTGCTCTTTCTACCTCCATATTTGATCTTGAGACAGCTCGGGGAGGGGCCAATAACTTTCTTGATACTAATCGACGAACAACTCGATTGAACAATGTGCTGAACCTGCACCGAGGAAACTGTCATTCATAACCGTATTGCATACGAACTGCTCATGCAAGTCCTTTCTGTCCCCGTAAGTAGAACACCTCCCAAGCTTATAATGGCACGGACCCTCATCTTCCTCTTCGTACCCTGTCTGTGCATTCCGACGTGGGGCAATTAATACTTCATGAGAACTCCAGCAGTGATCGGGAATACGCGCAGTTCGACAGACACCAACAGGTGAGCATCCACGATGTCGAAAGCGTAACAGTAGACAAAATCACTCACATAATCCATCTCCGAGCAGTCTGGTGGAGTCCTCGTCCATGCTCCCTCTTCTGCATTTCCTGCCAAGATGAAATTTGTCTTTGCGAACGGTACTGGGTTGCTCAGCAAGCCCGATTGCTCGCGCAGCTGGTACACACTCTCACATACTCACACTGCTCTGGTGCCTCCAGTGGTGAGACTGGTACAGCGCACGCAGTGGGAGGGCGCGCACGAGGTGCAGAGTGATGTGGCCAAGGTCTTGTACGCCCCGTCAGGTTGTATATCTGCGTGATGACGTCGTCAACGGCGCCATGCGCACTCGACGTGCAGACGCCTGCGATCGTTTGATGTCAACAAGGTCATACCATGCCCCTTTAAGTCTGTGGGCGATCCATTTGACGTTGGACAGAAAATTGGCGATGAGTAGATACCGACGGGCGCTGGAGTCTGGGTGTGATTCGCCGGGTGCCAATTGTGGCTTCGTACGCTCCACCAAGTTGGAAGCCGGAGAAGAGGTCAGTGTGGCAAGGTATATCGTCTATCTGCCGGCGTCATGCATGGCCCCACGAGGTTGTCCAAAGGATGACGTGGGAGGGAAGACGGATGCCACAGTGCTGGTGCTCATAAGGAATGACGACTTGATATCGTTGTTATCTGAGCAGTGGTTCCCCATTTTCTGGAGGAGGAATAGTTAGCACGCAATTGATGCTCATCGAGGTACCTGGCGACCGGGTAACCAGTGTAGTGTAACTGATGTCCTTGCAGTGCCCTGGTAGCTTGATCAATCGCTCATCTCCATTTTTGGCCTGTTTTCGCAAACAGCCATGATCTGGTCTGATGGTTTCAATGAGATGTCGGACTGCGTTGGTGTACGCTCCAACAATCCACCATCATGCTGGACGCTTGAATTACTTGCCCGCCGTGAAGAGAGAAGTGATCAAATGAGCAAAGCTAGACCAGTTGAGTGAAGGTTTGACAGACCACAACGAAATACCTCGTTATGCGTAGCATCAGAACTATGCAATACAAGATTCGCGCATTATGAGCATGCACTTTGGCTGGCACTGCGCTCGCCAACCTATGCATTTGAGTCAGTATGACTTTAGTTAGTGCACCGTATTAGAGTTACTCTGGCCCGTGTGCCACTGGTCATATGATCGTGGTAAAGTCACGAGGAAAAGTGTTGACGTGTCCACACATTTTCTGTACGTGGCCCAACAGTTGGCGAGTAATATAAGAACGGTTCTCTCTCTCCAGGAACTTCACCATCTCTTTTCTCGTCTCAACGTCGTCCACAGCGATGACCAGTCCATACCGCCATCCATCACGCGCAAAGTCACGCCGCATGGCATCCTCACTTTCTCTTATCCTATTCGCTTTCTTCGCATTCATTTGTCTGTGCCCCGCCGTCTCCGCGCAAGACGCCGGGAAGAAGAGCGAGTATGGCACTGTCATCGGTATTGGTACGTACAGTAGCTTCGTCTAGTTTGTCGCAATCGTGCTCACCAAACTGCCTCATAGATTTGGGAACCACGTATGCACTGCCTGTCTATTTGTCTCAATCCATTCTGCTCACTAACCAATCACCCACCCATTCAGCTATTCATGTGTTGGGTAAGTTGGCTTATTTGACTAATCCTGCTCATCCTGGCTCACTGTTTGTAGTGTTCAACGCGGTGGTCGCGTGGAAATCATCGCCAATGACCAGGGTCACCGGATAACACCTTCATGGGTTAGCTTCACTGACGACGAACGACTGTATGTTCTCATACTCAGATCATCTATTTCTAACCTCTGCTAATAATGCTCCCAGCGTCGGAGACTCTGCCAAGAATGCTTTCCACTCCAACCCCGAAAATACCGTGTTCGATGCCAAACGTCTCATTGGCCGTAAGATGGACGACAATGAACTCAAACGGGATATTAAGCACTGGCCCTTTGGTGTCGTCGACAGAGGGGGGAAGCCAGCCATTGAAGTCGGTTACAAGGGCGAGACACGTGAATTCGTGAGTTTTTATATGTCACTTCCTGCGCTTTAGGAAACTTAGCTATCCTGTGCAGACGCCTGAGGAAATCAGCGCCATGGTTCTGACAAAGATGAAGGAGACCGCAGAGGCATACCTCGGTGAGAAGGTCACCCATGCCGTAGTCACTGTCCCCGCATGTGAGTACCGCGTGAATGATTGGGAATTCAAATACCTAACAAATTTGTTAGATTTCAACGACGCTCAGCGTCAGGCAACCAAGGATGCCGGTACTATTGCTGGTCTTCAGGTCCTTCGTATCATCAACGAACCTACCGCTGCTGCCATCGCCTACGGTCTTAACAAGAAGAGTGGTGAATCTCAAATTATTGTGTATGACCTTGGTGGTGGCACATTTGATGTTTCCCTCC
Source organism: Boletus vinaceobasis (assembly GCA_038092335.1). Taxonomy (NCBI): domain Eukaryota; kingdom Fungi; phylum Basidiomycota; class Agaricomycetes; order Boletales; family Boletaceae; genus Boletus; species Boletus vinaceobasis. The sequence goes on along the minus strand of JBBPQE010000348.1, from coordinate 2,278 downwards.
TGTCCATCGACGATGGTGTCTTTGAAGTCCTCGCAACTGCTGGTGACACTCATCTTGGAGGTGAAGATTTCGATAATCGGGTCATTGACTACTTTGTCAAGCTGTACAAGAAGAAAACGGGTACGGATGTCACCAGCAACTTGCGCGCTATGGGCAAGTTGAAACGTGAGGTCGAAAAGGCTAAGCGGACTTTGTCGAGCCAACAGTCAACTCGGATTGAAATCGAGTCCTTTGAAGATGGCAATGACTTCTCTGAGACCCTTACGAGGGCCAAGTTTGAGGAACTCAACATGGATCTTTTCCGCAAGACCATGAAGCCCGTCGAGCAGGTTATCAAGGATGCCGGTGTCAAGAAGGAAGATATCGATGAGGTATGTGGCTTGGTATGTTCGATTTCTGTAGTGCTAACTTGAAGGTTATAGGTCGTCCTCGTCGGTGGTTCTACTCGTATCCCCAAGGTTCAACAACTTCTGAAGGAATATTTCAATGGCAGGGAACCTTCTAAGGGCATCAACCCCGATGAGGCGGTTGCCTATGGTGCTGCTGTCCAGGGTGGTATCCTTTCTGGCGAGCAAGGCACTGAAGACGTCGTCCTTGTCGATGTCTGCCCCCTCACCCTGGGTATCGAGACCACCGGTGGTGTCTTTACTAAGCTCATTCCCCGTAACACTGTCATTCCTACTCGCAAATCTCAGATGTATGTGGTATTGATTCTCGAACTGTCCGGAGAATTGACTGATTGGCTGGATTGCAGCTTCTCGACGGCTGCTGATAATCAGCCAACCGTGCTCATCCAAGTATACGAGGGTGAGCGGGCGCTGACCAAGGACAACAACCTTCTTGGTAAATTCGAGCTTTCTGCTATTCCTCCTGCACCACGTGGCGTCCCCCAGATCGAGGTGACGTTCGAGATCGACGCCAATGGTATAATGAAAGTTGGTGCCGCCGACAAGGGAACGTGAGTGCTGTCTCAAATTCTGATGGATCATGCGATTGATTTGTTGACACTAGTGGTAAATCCGAGTCGATTACCATTACGAACGAAAAAGGACGTCTTTCCAAGGAGGACATTGAGCGCATGGTTCACGAGGCTGAGGAATTTGCTTCTGAGGATGAAGCGAACCGCAAGCGTATCGAATCATTGAACTCACTGTCTTCCTTTGTCTTTGGCCTGAAGTCGCAACTCGCAGACCAATCTGGCCTCGGTGGTAAACTTGAGGACGACGACAAGAAGACACTGCTGTCGGCCATCAAGGAGGTGACGGAGTGGATCGATGAAAATGGTCAATCGGCGACCACAGACGAGCTGGAGGAGAAACTGGCAGAGATTCAGAGCGTTGTTAGCCCGATCACGAGCAAGCTTTATGCATCCTCGGAGGCGGACGGATTTGCGGATGATGACGAACCTTCGTACGAACACGATGAACTGTGAGGGATGTCATTAATTAACAAGCCTTTCATTGTTATTGTTTTCTTTGCCTCACGCGCTTTGTCGCCCTGATGAGAGTACATTCTGAAGAAGTATAACAGGTAGGATAAATTAGAACGACCTATTTGGCCATTCGCTAGGCAATGATAGAGTTTAGAGTGGTCTACCGAGTGATTGACCAAATTAAGTTCATCAAGCGCCATGCGTGCAGCTTCATTGCACTTTGTCCAATAATATGGATTTACATTTGCAACCTTGTAAACGGGATAGTACATCATGCATCAGGGAGCATCTCTACATCTAATGTAATGTACACGCTGACAAGGGGTAGCCCGGAGAGAAAGGCATGGAAGAAAAGAGAAACAAGACTGCGAAGGAGTCTAAGGGGATGAACCGGACTAGTCAAGTAGGTATGGATAGACGGGGCAGGGATTACAGAGGACACGTATATATCATGCTGGAAAACGTACGCGGGACGCAGTAGTACATAATGTATACAGAGCGTAATGTGTGTAGTGGTTGCATGAGCGATGCGTGGGTATGATGAGGAATGGGGCGAGAGGGGAATTGGAGACGAGTGTGGATTAATCGTCGTCGTCGATGGGGCACGCTGGTAGCGGACCTCGTATGGGGAGACACCTGGGGTGAGGCGGGGATTGGTCTGGGTCGGGGGGGACGGCGAGGACGAGACGGAAGGCGTCCTTTCCGTTGAGGTAGAATCGATAGAGCCGTTTCTCACGGATGAAGCCGAGGGATTCGTAAAGGGAGAGGGCGGGGATGTTGTCGAACTCGGTTTCGAGGACGACCTGTGGGTTGGGGAGGTGGGGGGGGGCGACGATCATGCCAAGG
>JBBPQE010000347.1:0-25074 GCA_038092335.1 Boletus vinaceobasis | reverse complement strand
AAGAGAAGGCAGTCGTACTGGGAATGGAACAATCAGCGGACCGGGAAGGGCACCAAATAGGATTCGCGCACCACTTCGTCCGACATGACCAGCAAGTTGAATTCTTCTGCAATAGCAGCAATCTTCTCTAGTTCTTCCCTGGAGAAAACCTTGCCGACCGGGTTGTGCGGAGTATTGATGATTATGATTTTGGCCCGAGGGGTGATGGCGCGGCTATGAATTGGTTAGAGAGAGGAAGAAGGGAGAGTGAGTTTGATATACCGTAATTCATCAAAGTCTATCCTCCACTCGCTGCTGTTTGGCCTCTCGCTAGCCATATCAGGGTGCAAGGGAACATAAACTGGTTTTCCGCCATTAAAGGTGACGGAAGGAAGGTACTGATCAAAGAAAGGCTCGAACATGATGACTTCGTCGCCCTGGTCCAAGAAGGCGGTGAATACAGAATATTGACCTGGTAGGTTTTGAATACAGATACGGCAGACATTGGGTTGAGGACGACACCTTCGTTAGCACCACTGGTGACTAGAATCTCGTTCTCGACGTCGAGAGACCTGTTGAAGGAGGATTCGTAAAAGCTCTTGATGGCTTGACGCAAGCGTATGCGTCCTTTCGGATGAGAGTAGTGGTTGGGCAAAGTTTGCTTGAGCGCCTGATCAGCGGCGTCAACGACCCAAGAGGGAGGGGGGAAATTCATGTAGCCTTGACCAAGATTGATGCAATCAGAAGGGAGATTTGCGGCGCTGAGAGAGAGAGAGATCAGGAGAAGGTGAGGGTGAGTATCGCGTGACGCACTTGAAGATCGACCAGACATCCTGGGCCAATGCACGCCCCTCGAAGAGACGATAGGAAAACGAGATGAGGTTGGAACGGTCGCCGTTGGGCACCTGAGACATGGTCGAGTTGAGATTGGTTGAGAACACTTGAAATCCCCTCTTAAATGAACGCGTTTGATACCCCAGGAAGAATTTGCGTGTGAAACATGTAAAGTGACCAAATGTCATGTCTTTTTCCTGCCAGTTCTATGTCACTGGTGTCACAGTCCGCAGCCAGAAGCGGGCGGAGATGACAAGCAGAGACAGCCAAATAAAATCCATTTTATCTTATCTTATCTCATCTCATATCGTCATGTGACTCATGTCTTTGTGTCTATATTTGGTAGTTTATTCTCACACCACTAATCCTCTTCTGCTTGTTCCAACTTGGTGTTTTGCGCGACCCGTCCGAGTCCGATGATAGCTAAACACTTTCTTGGCCCCATCGAAGAGTACGTACTATGCCTACTTCCACCTCTTCCATTCTCACAACAACCCGCAGGTCTGGGTTGTCAGACACCCAGCATTCACAGACACCAACTGATGTCGCTTCTCCACCTGAGAGTGACGAGGAACAAGTTTTCACGTATCCCGCAGGCGACCACATTGGCGGTGACGAACACTATGGCGACGGCGAAGAAGAAGAAGAAGAAGCAGAATTTGTTTACCCCGACAACTCCATGGACTCCACAGCACAACCAGATTCCCTGATAGTATCACCAGACCAAAGCCTTGATGCTCAGCCGTCTCAGGGCCCTGTTGTCGAATCAACTGTCCTGGTTGAAAATTCTACAACTTTGCTTTCGTCTCCACCCAAAGCACAGGCTTCATGCCACCCCTCACCCGCCCAGCTCGAGGCCTTGTCTGCTGCAGCTTCTCAAGGTGACCTCGCTCTACTGAAGAAGCTGTTTGCCACCGCACTCCAGGGTGGTGATCTTGGAACATTCGCGTTAGCAAATGATGCTTCTTCCCGTACTGGTTTCACCGCGCTCCATGCTGCTGCAAGTCGTGGTTATCTAGACATCGTCAAATGGCGTGAGTCCTGGATCGTCTCTCAATCTTGCACGACCTTTTTAATTACGTATTACCAGTCATTAAAGACTGCGGTGCGATGCCGGCCTTGGAAGACCGCGAAGGCGAAGTTAGTATGCCCTTGTTCCCTCAGTGGATCCTTTTCTGACCTCTTGTACAGACTGCTTTACACAAAGCTGCATTAAATGGCCACATGTCAATCATCCAGTATTTGTTGGCGAACAAAGCGGATGTCCACGCACGTGATGCAGATGGATGGACTGCGCTGCACAACGCTTGCTCAAAGGTGATTTATCTTTCAGATGACTCCCAGGGCACACCTCACCCTTTTTCTAGGGGTATCTTGACATTGTACGGTGGCTCTGTGAAAATGGTGGCGCTGCGAATGAAGTAGGTAGGGTGCGCGGTGTTGACCTTCGCAATAAAGGAGGTTGGACTCCTCTCAGTAGGTTGTCTCTCGTTTTCATCTCTGTTGTTCCTAGTGACCCTCTTTACAGTGAATGCAGCTTCGAAAGGGCATCTTCCGGTCGTGATGTATTTGTTGTCCAAACAAGCTACAGACCCACTAGTACGAAACAACTGGGGCGAGACAGCGTTTGACGTTGCTGCTTCTGTTTTTGAATTGTGGATTTGCGAGGTATAACACATACAACTTTCGTGCCTTGCCGTCTCATGCAATTCGTCAGGTCTTGCAAAAAGCAGAGATAGAGCGGTGGCGCGGTACAACTGCACCATACAATCTGTTGTGTGTGCACACCATCGTGCCTTTGGTCCTGTACGAGAACCAACGCCTTGATACTCGTTTGAAGACGCTTGCTGTTTCAGGGCGACGGCCCAAGTTTTCCACATCTGGACTTGGAGCACGCGGTCGTCCTGCGCCTTTTGAGCTCAGGCTCCCCTCTCCGGATGAGGACACGGGGGCAAAACTGGTGGCCTCGTCGCGTAGTGATGTACAGCTTCCTCTCGCATCCAATCCATATGTGTTGCCAAATGCTTCTCGTCGGGACATTCCCATATTAGGAGGTGCAGAGCGAAGTCACTTTTGGCTGTAAGTCCATCAGTTTCTGGTTGGATATTCATCAATAACTGTTCAACAGATCTGATTGGGTTATTGACGACACTCATCCCAGGGTGAGCTCTGATGGTGGCTGGCAGTATGCGCAGAGTTTTAGCGCTCCAGATGAAGCCTGGTCCCCCGAGCCCCCACCACCGCTTGTACGCCTTTTGTCTGGAACTGGGGTCGTGACAGCCGGGTTGTCGTCCCCGTCACGGAATCATGAACACGGAAGCAGTAGCAGTTCCTCGTCTTCTGTATCCCCGCATACGAACACGTGGATACGTCGCAGACGCTGGGTCCGTGTCATGCGCCGTAGACTTTTCCCTCCTCTCCCTTTTATGGAAGCTGATGGTGCGATGTATGATCTTGCCCACGATGGATCTCTGATCCCGCATGTAAGCGATGACGAGAGGGCAGAGGGAAGAGAAGAGGGGCAGGAACTGGGGGCAATGCGCCCCAACAGGTTATCTTCCGCACAGGACTACGTGGCACGTGCACGCTATCTTGTTGGAAACCGGTCAGAGAGCAACATTCAAACTCGATCTGCCGTTGAAATGCGTCGCGCTATCGCTAAACTCGAACGGGCGACAAGTGAACTACGGCAGGGAATTTTGAGTAAGTTTTGCCTAGTGGTCATTTGGTCTTGCTTATGAATTCAACAGACGATGACGACAGGGAACGGAAAATACAAGCTGAGGTTTTGTTGAACGCATACAGCAGAGAGCTGGAACGATGTAGACTTTCCGCAGGAGCTCAAGGGCTTCTAAACCTCGACTCGGACGACGAATTCAATGATGCTGATGCTGATGCTGACGACCACGACCACGATGAGGATGAAAATTTCCACTATCCAGGGTACTCCTCTCTCACGATCCATACACCTTCTGTCAGATCCGGATCAACCGAACACTCTTCCCGTCTTGCGATCACTCGAGACCTTACCCCTGACTTATCTCAAGCACCCGAGTTTCGAGTTCCCACTCGTGAAGCCCCTCAGAAAATGGCCGCTCCGATATCGCAGCCTACTCCCCTTTCATCCAATGCACAGTGGGAGCGGGACGATGCAGTACAGGCTTGTAATGATTGTCAGCGTCGCTTTAGTTTTATTCTGAGACGAGTAAGTCTCATCTTCAGTTGACATCATCGGGTCCTAAAAGTTGTCTGATTTTTGATTTCCCTAGCATGTAAGTACATCCCAAGTCATGATGAATGACTGTTGCTCAACTCGAGCTCACAGCACTGTCGAATATGCGGTCGTATATTCTGTGACCGATGCTCGTGTCACCGAGTCCTCCTCAGACCATCTGAGATCGTACAAGATCCAACTTCTCCAGTATTTACCTCAACGTCCTCGTCTCAACGTGTTTGCCAGCCTTGCTTCGATCAACGCAATGCAAGTACTTCTGCCGTGGAGCGCATCGTGGTTGATCGGGGGAGGTTGATGGCACCTGGTCAGCTCACGCGACAAAATTCTAGCTCGCAATTAAGCGACCTTGCTGAGTAAGCCACGACTCCCTGTAGTTGGTGGTTTGCTCAATTCCCGTAGCTGCCCTGTTTGTGGAACTAATCTTTCGGCTTTTGAGGGCCCAGGGGATCAGGAAGCCCACGTCAAGAATTGCCTGGACGGTGGGACTCGCTCTACCCCACAGGCAGTCAAGTATCTTGTGTATGAACTCCCAGCTGAAAGTGCCTTGGTTGGGGTTGAATGTGAGTCCTTGGCGGCTGATTGTTAGCTTCTCACTCATGTCACCTAGGTGTTATCTGCCTGGAAGAATTTACGCAAGGCTCCGCGGTTGCACGATTGAGCTGCTTCTGTAGTTTCCATAACGGTGAGAACTACTTGTGCCCTTCCGAGAGAATGCAACTCATGTTGGCCCCCAGCATGCTTATCATCTTGGTTGCAGCGTGGCCGCAGCTGTCCAGTTCATACTCGCTGATGATTGTGACTAGGTGAATGTGGGGGCGATACCGATACCTTGGAAGTGGCCTTATGTCATGCGCACTCCTGCTGATTACAACCTGTACATAAACATGCAATACAAACTATGGATACATTAGTAATCATCCTACAGTCAATCATCGTCTCGCGGTTCGTAGAAAGTACTGTAGCGTATGCGACTCTCGTCCACTCGTATGACATTTGACAACTCTTCCATGTCCGGGGGGATGATGTCTTGACCCTTGATCCCGTCGTCCTGATCGTCGTCAAACCAAGTCGAGGGGTCGTCGTCGTCATCGTCATCGTCACCCATATCTTCGAGGTCTGAGTCGGTCGGTTTATAATTCCTACGGATATCTTCAGATTGATTTTTCGAGAACGATTACAAACGAATACCGACATGAACGCCCATATACGAGCATCCATCTCCTGCCTGGATAGTATTTCCCCTTTGACTGGTAAACCGATGCGTCTTTTCCTATCATCTGAGCGTTGTTGCTTCTCCAAGTCAATGGCATGTGCACGCTGTTCCAGTTCCACTGCCTCTTGCAGACTGAGGGACCCAACTTGATGGTTCGTATTGTTGGATGGTAACGGGGCCTGGGATCACGCATATGAGTCACCGAAATCCAAGTTGCGCCGATGTAGATGAGAACATACATATCGGGACAATGCTCGTCGTTTAGCATCGATGACACGAGGCTCAGGTTGTACGTCGACATGCATTATCTCATCGGAGTTGATATTCGCATTCCTGAGACCGTTGCGAATTTCTTCGATGCCTTCGAGCTCTAGTAATCGAGCTTCTATAGCTGTTTGCTCGATGGAGAGCCGCTGTACGAGGGAAGAAGTTGAGACGATCCTAAAATGCGTCAGGGAACGTGTATCATAGTCAGTCCAAAGTACGTCGGAAGTAGTGAACGGAACGAGGGTGGGGTTGCATACAGATGCAATAGACTTACGATGAAGAAAGGAGTCTTTCGTTGCGATCGTGTTGGTCGTGCAACTCCCTCACGGACATGTCTGCGATGGGTTTTGGTTTTGGCTTGGGTGTTACCCTGAAGCCCAGTGGTAGTGATGTTTTTTTGGTGCGCGTTGGAGATGTCGGAGACTGCGGGCTGCTAGCCCTCGTAGGACCCATATTATGCTGTGAGTGGGGGTGGAATATTAGGGTGAATGACTGCCGAACAACACGACCGATGATGGGGTTAGGCCCTTTATACCGGGCTGACGTTACCGCTTTCGGTCAGAACAGTCTGAATCATGCACACAGCCAACGCCGACGGCTGTTGGATTCGCTGAAAAACTACTCGGCTAAGAGTACAAGACATTCGAGAACACAGGTACAGCTTGACTTTCAATATACAGCTTTCCGTTCCCAATATTCGTCCGCAGAGCAAAGCGTTTACATGTACATATCCCCCTAGGAAAAAAAATGCTCGTTTAGCGTTGGGTGGAAGAGATGGTGGGATGCGCACCGCTCCGGGGGGCATAAACTCATCATTGTCGGGTTCTTGTGTGTTAGGCCATCCCCCACGCGGTCGCCCACCAAATGTGGGTCTCAGTGGGTTAGGATCTGGTGCTATAGGATCGAAACGGGCCCCGGGAGGTACCCCTAAGGGAGGCAGGTACCCATCGCCACCCCATGGGCCCCTGAAGTTGTCTGGTCTGCGTCCCCGGAGGCCAAAGATTGGATGGTCGGGACCAACAAACATCCCGTCTCCTCCATGAGGTGGAAACAAGGAGGGAGGCGAAAATGGATTAACTGAGAAGGGATCTAGATCTCTTCTCCCAATCTCCAACGGATTGTACGGGCGTCGGCCGGAGGGGAAATGAACGGGAATGTCCTCGGGGAGAGGAGGTGTGACAGGTCTTGGACGAGGGAGGCCGGCAGCCTGTGGGGGGTTGGCAGGCGCTGCATTTACGGAGACTTCGGTCTCTTCCGCATACCCATCCTTCCTGAGTCCCGGTACAAGCTCCTGTATGATTTTGAGCTTCAGCTGTGACACAAAATCCACGATACGATTCGAGGATATGAAGCCGTGGACGAGGGGCTGGGCGTCCGGTTTGGAGGCATCATAGGGATAGAACGAGGGCGAAGTGAAGTCGTTGGTAGATACATCCAACGATGCAGACTTGTCGCTCTGGAGAAACGTCAAGCAGGGTACCTGCGGAGATGACAGCAGCGTACTTCGAGGGCGATGGCATTGATCAGAGTCCGCTGGCCGAGTCTGACGACTTTCACAAGAAACTCAAGGCTGCTCTGCTCGTGTCTATATCTCAAAGTATGGTCTGTCAGTCCCCTTGTATTCCAGTCTTCAGGTAATACATTATTTTGAAAGGTTCTCGCCAGCGATGTGTCGTCAATTGCAATCAGGCGGAACCCGAGCGTAGAGAATATCGTATGGACGAGAGCTGCCAGTCCATCGTGAGCAGAAGAAAGACGTTTGTGAGACGGTGGAAGGAAGGCCACGAGCTGCGTCGTGAGCGCAGCTGGATCCAGAATGTTGCTCGCCATGGGGGAAGGCCAACAAACGATTGGAGGTGATGCAGTTTTGTATTTACGTAATGCCAGACTTTAGCCAAGGACTTGCGGTTCTAACAGGAACAAACTACACCTTTTCAGGTGCCACCAACAGTCTCTTTGCATTCCGCTCTCTTTCGCATCCATGGCACGTAGGGAGAGATCATATTCTCCAGACAGCTCAAACAAAAGGGTAAGACCTTCTCACCGTTCACCTCGGTCCCCTTCGCCGACTAGGCGAAATACCCAAAGACTCAGCAGGAGATACGACGACGAGAGGGACAGAGACCGAGACAGGGACAGGGACAGGGACAGGGATAGGGACAGAGACAGGGATAGGGACAGAGATAGAGACAGAGAAAGGGCAAGAGACAGGGAAAGAGAAAAAGAGCGCTACCGCGATGATCGCCACCGTGATGACCGACGGAGAGACGGACATCGGGGTGATAGAAGAGATGACCGTCGTGATGACAGGCGGTCTTCTCGCTCACCTGAACGTAGGGATCGTGATCGCCGACCTCTTTCGCCGGTTACAACAAAGTCCACTTCGGAGGTGACACTCACACCTCCAGCACCAGAGGACGAAAAATTGAAGGCGAAGCGGGCAAAACTCGAGGCTTGGAAGAAGGAGCGGGAAGCCAAGAAGGCTCTTGACGAAGCGAAAGCAAAGGCAATGGCCCTTGCTGGCAAGTCTGCGCCAGGTTAGTCTCAGTCACGCCATATTGTCTACTCTGGTGAGATTTCACACCACTTGATCTTGCCCTGTAGCACCTCCGGCTCCAACGCCCGCAAAACCTGGGACGTCACTCAACCGTGCAGCGCTGACTGGCCTTGGTCTGAAAGGCCTTCCATTGAAACCGGAAGTGTTGAGAGCATCGAAAGCAGCTGCGGCTGTGATGGACGACTCTGTGGAGACCAAGCGCAAGCTAGAAACTCTTGGTGACATGCCCGCTGTCGATATGACCATGGCTGACGGAGAGGCCAGTGTCGGTGACCTCGAAGTAGACGACGATGACGAGGAAGCGAACCGAATGGACCAGGCACTGAAGAACAAGGCTGCAGATACTATGGAAGAGGAAGAGGAGGTAGACCCTCTTGATGCCTTCATGAGTAATGTCAAAGAGGAGGTGAAGAAAGTCAACGAGGAAGACATGCTGAAAATGAACGGCAGCAACTTCTCTCGCGTTCGGCTTGACGAGCGCATGGTTGAAGAAGGTGGTGAAGAGGTGGTGGAACCGGTTGTCGAGGACGAACTTGATGCCACCGAATTGAACCCGGAGGACATTCTTGCGCTGGCTGCCAAGAAAGCGAAGAAGAAGGACATCGCGGCCGTCGACCACTCTCGCGTAAAGTATGAGCCTTTCAGGAAGGAATTCTACGCTCCTCCGCCAGACATTGCCGCCATGACGGACGAAGAAGCTGATCTCTTAAGACTCGAGCTAGACGGTATCAAGATCCGTGGTGTCGACTGCCCTCGACCTGTTACGAAATGGAGCCACTTCGGTCTTCCAGCAAGCTGGTACGCAGTCATTTGCCTTAGGAGTATGCCATGACTTATTTTGCACAGCTTGGATGTCATCAAAAGACTCAACTATACTGCACCTACTGCTATCCAGGCGCAAGCTATACCTGCGATCATGTCAGGGAGAGACGTCATTGGAGTCGCCAAGACGGGTTCTGGTAAAACGATAGCATTCCTTCTCCCTCTCTTTCGACATATCAAAGACCAACGACCGCTTGAGCAAATGGAAGGACCTCTGGCTATAGTCATGACTCCCACACGTGAGCTTGCTGTACAAATTCACCGAGAGTGCAAACCATTTTTAAGGGTGATGAACCTCCGGGTACGCCAGGTGTATCTTATCCCATTCTTTCACAAACCGATGACTATAATCTTGTAGGCTGTGTGTGCATACGGCGGCTCTCCAATCAAAGATCAGATTGCTGAGCTCAAGAAGGGTGCAGAAATAATCGTTTGCACCCCGGGACGCATGATAGACCTTTTGACGGCTAATTCTGGTCGTGTAACGAACTTGAAGCGGGTCACCTATGTCGTGCTTGACGAAGCAGACAGAATGTTTGACATGGGTTTTGAACCGCAGGTGATGAAGATTGTCAACAATGTTCGACCGGACCGTCAGACCGTCCTCTTCTCTGCAACGTTCCCGAAACAAATGGACTCTCTTGCACGAAAGATCTTGCAGAAGCCTCTCGAAATCACAGTTGGGGGCCGCTCGGTTGTTGCTGCAGAAATCGAACAGGTTGTGGAAGTTCGTGCGGAAGAGACCAAGTTCAACCGACTACTGGAAATCCTTGGCCAAATGTACAACGAAGATCCAGAATGCAGGACGCTTATCTTTGTGGATCGACAAGAAGCTGCTGATAATTTATTGCGTGACCTCATGCGAAAGGGATATTTATGCATGTCTCTGCATGGAGGCAAAGATCAGGTAGACCGCGATTCCACTATTGCCGATTTCAAGTCTGGGGTAGTTCCCATCGTGATCGCGACATCCGTTGCTGCTCGTGGGTTGGATGTTAAGCAGCTGAAACTGGTCATAAATTTCGATGCTCCCAATCACATGGAGGACTATGTCCATCGTGCCGGTAGGACAGGACGTGCTGGAAACAAGGGCACGTGTGTCACGTTCATCACGCCGGAGCAAGAGAGGTACTCGGTCGACATATATCGGGCGTTGAAGGCCAGCAATGCGGCGACACCGAAAGAACTTGAGGAACTTGCGACTGGTATGTCTGTCTAGCACATTGTATAAAGCTGTTGACCGCGGATGTTTGAACAGGGTTTTTGGAGAAGGTCAAGACGGGGAAAGCGCAAGTAGCTGGATCTGGTTTCGGTGGCAAGGGCTTGGACCGACTGGACAAGGAGCGAGAGGCCAAAGATCGTGCCGAGCGGAAAGCGTACGGCGAGCCGGAAGAAGAGAAGGCGGAAGAAACTCAGAAGGCGTCGACTAGTGCTCCTGTTGGTGATGACATGACATTCGGCAATTTCAAGGTAGAGATCAGACGCGGCCCTGCGCCAGACTCGTCCAAGGGTATTCTAGGCATTCCTGGAGCTACGGCGGCGCGACGACTGGCGCACGCGAAAGAAGAGGAGAAGATACAAGCCCAGATCAAAACGGCGCAAGAGGCTGCCAACCGGGCTGGTAAGGATTCGCCAGCCCAGAAACAGGCGCTCAGTGTGGTAGCCAAGCTGAACGCACAGCTGAAGGCGATGAAACTTGTGCTTCAATCACAGATCCAGCACGAGGAGAGCGGCGGTAGAAAAGTGAACCCAGACTCGACGGATTTTCACGCAATCATACCCATTAACGACTACCCTCAAAAGGCAAGGTGGCGAGTTACAAACAAGGAAACGATGGTCCAAGTATGTATTGCTTACCACGGTCATGAGCGTCTGCTGACTTGTTTGGATCAGCTCATCGATATGACCGGAGCTTCTGTTACGAATAAGGGTAAGTGGCGGAAGCGGGGTTTTGGTTCACAGCTGACATGGTGTGTGAGCAGGGATCTATTATGAAACCGGGAAGGAACCACCTGCAGAAGGACCACCCAAGCTGCATTTGCTTGTCGAATCGAACGAAGAATATAGAGTACGTCGAGAGGTATTGTGTACGTCGAGTGAGCTCACGGTTTTCTTGTCTACAGGTAGAGCAAGCCGTGCGAGAGATTAAGCGCCTGCTGATCGAGGCGTCGGCTGCGGCATTGCAAGCGGAAATGCGCAATCCGAGTGCAGTCGCGGGCCGGTACAGTGTTGTGTGAAGTTATTATTGACGTCATTCCCAAGTACGACCGATGCTAGAAATGTCATAACTGTTCATGTCAGATGCGGCCGATAAGTCCCATACTTAAGCGAACGCTCACCATGACCCCCCTTAGCGTTTACTCCCATGGCAATGCTCAGCCCAGACGACGCCGTATCCGCCGTGTCGTCCTACACCGATGTCGCTGGCATCTCCCCCGTCCACGACATTGGCAAACCCCCTCTTCCAGGTCCAGAACAGCTCCCCGTTAACGATGACAATCTACACGACACAGACGACTGGGAACACAATCCCCACAACCCCCGAAATTGGTCTCCATTGAAAAAATGGACGGCCACCGCCCTCGTCCGTTTTCTTTTTTTCATATTTTCGCTTCACTCCTCACTCGACTCCCATAGGTCTCCTTCTACACTTTCGTGACTCCCCTCGCCAGTTCCACGATGGCCCCTGGTCTCCCAGACCTTGCTTTGAAATACGGTATCACGAATACAACAGTTATCGCATTGACCCTCAGCATCTTTCTTCTGTCCTTTGCTATCGGTCCTCTGTTCCTTGGTCCCCTCTCCGAAATGTATGGCCGCGCCTGGGTATGCCCTCTTATCCTCTCCGCACATTCTTCTCACACCCATCAGGTCTTGCACATCGGCAACTTGTTTTTCCTCTGTTTCAACCTGGGCTGTGCTCTGGCACCGAACACCAGCTCTTTTATTGGTTTCCGCTTCCTTAGTGCGTCACCACTTTACACCGTGCTCACCGCACTCCAGCTGAAGCCCTATAGGTGGCTTTGCTGGGAGTGCGCCAATCGCCTGTGGTGGCGGTTGTATAAGCGACCTCTTCGCCGAAAAGGAACGTGCATCTGCCATGGCATTATATACGCTTGGCCCTTTAATCGGTAATCTCACTCCTTTGCTACAAGTCCCACAACTCATACGTGTGTCTAGGCCCAGCAATTGGTCCTGTCATGGGTGGCTTTATTGCTCAAACGGTCGGTATCCAATACGTCTTTTACCTGATCGTTGGCTTGTGTTCCGCTGCTGCTGTCCTCGGAATTCCCCTTCTAAGGGAGACCTATGCACCTGTCATCCGCAGGCGACTTCACGCACGTGGTTTGGATCCGGAGAAGGGGACCAAAAACACCCAAGTGCAGGGCGGATGGAACTATCTCTGGGTGAACCTGACACGACCGGTAATCCTTCTCACTCGAAGCTTTATTTGCTTCATGCTCAGCTTGTACATGGCCCTGTAAGTTACTCCTTTTCAATGCTGCGAGGAGGTTTAGTGAACATCTTGCAGAATATATGGTCAGTAGTCATATAACGAAACTTGTCATCCAAGGAGACTGATACCTATGCCAACCAGGTATCTATTACCTGATGTTCGCTACGTTCCCCGGTACGCCTTGACCGGTCCCTGTGCCTAGCCCTAGCAGGAATCTCAACCTTGTTTCAGCTCTGTTTGCCGATGTGTATCACTTCGACGTCGGCCTTGCAGGCTTGGCATACATTGGCCTTGGAGTGGGTTTCCTTGCAGCTACCCTATTTGGTGCCAAGATGTCGGACAAGATATACCTTCGAGTACGCGCTCACTTTCCGCCGAGTTCCTGGGCTCAACCATCACTAAGCTCGCAGCGAGAAACGGAGGACAAGGAAAGCCTGAGATGCGCGTCCCAGCACTAATATTTGGCTCGTTCTTCGCTCCTATCGGATTATTGTAAGTGGGTATTTCGCATAGTTCATCCACGTGTTGACTCGTCTCTAAGCTGGTATGGCTGGTCAGCTGAAGCTAGAATTCATTGGATTATGCCTATCATCGGGACCGCAATCTATGGTTTTGGCCTGATGACTACTTTGTACGTATTTTTCAGTGTCCTGACTGAACCACGTTTTCTAAAACTAGAGGATACTCGCAGCCTCCCGATCCAACTATATCTCGTCGATACCTTTACATATTCTGCCAGTGCGCTGGCTGCCGCTTCCGTACGTTCCTCGGCGTTCTGGTTGTGGACAGTGTTGATGGCTTTTTAGGTGTTTCGCTCTTTCCTTGGGTTTGTCTTTCCCCTGTTCGGAGAACAGATGTATGGTAAGCTGGGTTATGGCCCCGGGAACTCGCTGCTCGCAGGCCTCGCCATTGTTTTTGGGATTCCATTTCCGATCTGGATTTACCAGTACGGCGAACGTATTCGCGCACGAAGTCCACTGAGCAATCCAGCATATTCCCCGTGACGTTTCCCAAGCAACCCCTGCTTTATGGACTTTGTGATGCTTACGAGGAGTGGACGTTTCATGTATCAATAGAACTATAGACATTGACGCATCGATACCCTTGGAGCGGGCGGTGCAAGACACATACCATGACATAGCTACACGGGATGAATAATATATGTGGTTATCGAGACAAGCCGGAACCCCGTTGTCTATAAGCTGTACTGCTGTTCAGTGTGTGGCCATTCACGCCTACATCGCGCACCCTTTTCTCCACCTCATTTACCTTGCCCTCCACCTCGCGCACCGCCCCATCGATCCACTGCAAACTTTCTAGATGGCTGCTCAGGATCTGCGAAATTTGTACCATTGGATCTTCGCTGCCATGAGAGGACCCGTTGTTCGACGGCGTAAGCGAGAGGGCATTGACAGAATCGATCATCTGGGTGAGAGACCCCGAGAGATCATCGAGGTGTGAATGCAACTCCGTCGCGAGGACGTAACTAATGTACCACCAAGACACCATCAGTACACGAGACACGACCTCTGTGATCGAAAAGGAAAGCCGACATACTTTTTATCACGTTCCGTGTCCGCAGGGCCCGTGTCGAGCGCGCGAAGGCTGCCTCCTTGACCGCCGAGGACTTGCCCGACAGAGCGTTCGTAAGTATCTAGCGTAGACGAGAGGTCTTTTTGTTGCTGTTCGATATGGTCGAGCGCTTGCTCGATATCGGTTTGTTCTCGCTCGACAGCCAGGACATGACTGTATATTGCAGCCAGCTACGTACGAGATTCAGGGGCTCGATCACGGGTCGTTCGTTTGCAACATACGTTGTTCCCATTTTCCATCAAGGCGCGGTCCCACACCGCGACTTCACCGGCAGACTTGTTGAATTCGCGGACATGACTGTCGAGGTCGGCTGTCCATTTGTTCACGATCTCCTCGATCGTCTTGCCCCTCAGAACAGAAGGTGGAGGGACGGAGATTGTAGTCGTGACGGGAGCGACTGTTGGTGATGAGAGGTTGATGGAGTTTCAAGGGCATGCGACTGACCATCCTTGGCTAGCAGCGACGATGTGCCCAAGGTTGCTGTGGGATTTGATGGTGGTGGTGAGTATGCAGGAATGTGAATGCAGCCATAACTGACTTGATGGTGTCGGAGCAGGTGGTTTGAGTGTAAAGAGAGATGCTAGAAGGAGATGAGCGTGTCGGAGCAGCAGGAAACGAGTGCGGGACTGACTTGGAGTTGTGTCTTTCTTTTCCGTGTCTGTGGTCGTCTTGAGTGAGCTAAACATGCTCGTCTTGTCGTCACGACGCGTCCTTGCACACACAACCAAGTGTGTCGGGTTTTGAATCGGAGTTTACTTATTGGGACAAACCCCTGTCGAGTAGATACAGCTCAACAATGCTCTTCCGTTTGCTGCCGTCGACCGAGCGATAATTGCATCTGCGACGCCATCTTTACAATCTCCTTCTCCAACTCTGCAATCTTCGTTTTCCTGTGCGATCCCGGTCAGCAGAGCCTCATGCCTTCGAGCGCTGGGCGTACTCATTATTGGACCGTTCCCCCAGCTCAAACGCTTGTGAAACGCCGAGCGACCGCGAATTATCCGATACTTGCTTCCTTCTTTGCTCTTCTTTCGCCACGACATCCTTCAAGCTTGGCATGATACGTTCATGCTCTCGCTTTAGCTAGCCCAACGCAGTCAGTGTCGACCCTCGCCAAATATCTATCGTCACTCACCAACGCAGTTCTCGCCTTCAAGCATCCTTCGTCAAACTTGCCCGCGCCAATGACCTCCGCTCTCATCCTTCCCAGCTCCTCGAACCATTTCGTTTCACACTCACTTAGTTCAGGTGACGCCCCGTTCATCAACCCCTGTAACATCTTATCAGCCCTCCCCATCAACTCCTTGTGCTTCCCCTTCATCCTCTCTACCCTCCCCACCCTCCCTTCCTCTTTCGACCCTTGTATATCCTTCACCCTCTCCTTCAACAGCTCAATGAGGCGGAGCATTTCCCCACACTTGTCCTGTATTCTCGCAAATTCTGTTTTTTGCAATTTGACCCTGTCCTCCACATCTCTCTGCGCTAGTCCCACCGCCCTTATGTGTGTCGTGATCGATGTGACTTGCGTCCCAAGGAAACGAAGCGTATCTGGTGTGAGCATAAATTCACGCGCCGATGCTCCAGAAGACAGTCGGGGAAGCGAGGTGCGGCGGGTTAAAATAGCCGGTGGTGTGAATGGTTCTGTACCGAGCAGGGAAACGTATGCAGGAGGGCCATCCATCGGCGTAAGTAGATCGCTAGGGACAAAGGCAGCAGGTGCGGTGAGCTCTTTGGAAGTGGGGGGCGCCGTGATGCATGGCTCGGGTGAGGAGAGAGCAACTGTATGGGAGAGGGCCGTGCGGAGGTTCAGCGGGAAGGATGCAATTCGGAAGACAGAACTAAGTATGAGAATACTGTAAGAGAGGTAAATGTCATTGGGTACACATAACGCTATCACTGGGTTAGAGCACCTTGAAAGAAATATTAACAGGAACGCAGAGATGTATTTTGTCACTCCACTTACCGTCGTTGAAGGGAAAATGTACTTAGAATCGGGGATACATGTGTCCCTATCGCGTTTTCAAGCGCGTGGTTCAAGGTGGCTCCGTCGTTGTCGTCCGCACGGAGGGCCGCCGCTAGACTGCGAAGCATGTCCCCAAACTCGAATGAGTGGACGCCAAAAGCGTGATAGATGTAGACGGTATCGTCATGTATTGGGTCAGGAAGGATGACTGGATGGTTTTCTTGTAATAGATCCACTAGCGAGTTCGTTGACGATGATGGTGTTTTAAGCATGGAGATGAGACCTAGGTCGATCGTCTCATATACAGCGAACATAGGAAGTTCGTTGCCCCTTTCCTAACATAAAAAATCAGCATCTCCCACAGGATAACAAGGCCAAGGCGGGAGCCTACTTGTTTGCTCTCCCATCGAGCTTCGACTTTCTCGACATCCAAACAAACATCTGCCTTCCCATCTTGATAAGTCACAACAATGATTCCAAGCCTCTCCGTCTCCCCCTCGTAATCTTCCTCCCCATCATCCGCAAAAGCCATGTAAGCAATGTCCGTTGCGTCTCCCCCTTCACTACCTTCCAGTATACGTGGAGAGGGTTGGAGAAGGAACGGACCCTGTCTCGAAGGCTGGCTTTTGATAGTATTTGGAAGGTGCATAGGTACAGAGCGTGATACAGCAGGAAAGACGGTGCCCGGAGGAAGCTGCTTCATAAGGGCGGTGACGTATTTATGTTGATAATCGTAGAGCGTCGAGAGGTTGGACGTGGCCGCTGATGTGTCTTGTGAAACAAATTCTTGCTTCGCGGCGATAAAACATTCGAGGGCGTGGATGAACGAAGACGGGACTGAACTGAATGTGATTGTAATCGGTGATATGTGAATATGACGAAAGAGACAGCGACAAAATACTTACGCATTGCGGGGCATATAGGGACAAATGGCGTAGATGTCCCCTGAGCGAGTCAAGGCGTACATCGTTAAAGGGCCCCAATCAGCCCTCCCTCTTCCAAGAGTAAAAGAGGTGACCTCGCGTTCTGCAGGATCCTGGGCTACGAAAGACCTCGATTTCTTCTCCGGGAGGAAGGAGAGCACCTGTTGTGGTTCCTCCGAGTCGACCGAAATGTCGTACTCCCTATGTTTAGCGGTCAACTAATCCGAAATAGAGCAATCTCGACGATAGCTCGCCTAAGTTTTCCATCCACGGTCATGACCATGAGCGTTGATCCTGCCTCCCCCCACGGGTGCCAATCAACCTTGGCGATGGGTACTGAGGATGTCGTCCCATGGTAGAATTGCCCCACTTGGACCGCCCTGCCTTGACGGTGAACGCGAGGTATGACAAGAAAGGAGATACGCACTTGCAGTCGATAGATGAGGAAACAACTTTTGTATAACCAACACGAGGCAAAACAAGTACCGCGACTTGGTAAGCACCTATGACTGCAAGAAGCCTACCACTAGGGTTCAGTGCGAGTTGGTGGATTTGGAAGTCGATGATCGGGACGTGGAGAACCTGGTATCAAATTTTCTATGCCTAGTCCAACCATGTGCGTGGCTTCTACGTACCTTGTATGACTTGCCTGTCTCGCGACCTAACTTGGTGTCCCAAAGGGACGTCATCCTGAGTTCTGAGCCCGCGGCAACGATCAGATCTGCATCTTTCAAAGCCATGAGCTGGCGGCGACCCGAGAGGACATAACCGTGCTCCGAATGGCTGTCTTGGGCGGAGGTGGAGAGGGTGCAGGTTGAGAGCTCGAGGGGCTGCTCCGTAACGGACCCGCCTCGCCCCGGCTGGGAATGGGCTGGGTAACGAAAGATGGGATGAGCATCAAGTAAAGTGTGCCAGTCGTCGTGTGCGATCGCATCTGTTTTGTCCATTTGGATGGGGTCGTGGTCGAGGCAGATGGTGAGCACGACAGAGCCAGTTCGGCGTCGCGTCCGGCTTGGTTCGGTTCGTCTTTCTCACGGACGCGACGCTGGCTTGCGTACGCGCGTACGAGCACTGAATCAGACTTGCTCACTAACCACGATGACCTCCATCGGTACAGGCTACGATCTTTCAGCGAGTACCTACTCCCCAGACGGTCGGATCTTTCAGGTGCGCCATCATCCGAAGCCCTCACTCCAGTTTATACGTATGTCATCCAGGTCGAGTACGCTAACAAGGCCGTCGAGAACTCGGGGTATTTGTCTGTCTGTCTTTTCATTGATCATACTCGCAAATCGTGTCATTTAGAACCGCGATCGGCCTCCGAGTCAAGGACGGTATCGTCCTTGCCGTAGAGAAACTCATCCACTCAAAGCTCCTCGTCCCAGGAGCCAATCGACGTATCCAGACGATAGATAGACATATTGGCATGGTAAATCCCCTGGTTCTTCGCTCCTTTTTTTCTGATTGGATTCATCGCATCTAGGCTACGGCAGGGCTACTTGCTGACGGCCGCAATATCTCGAACAGGGCACGCGCCGAATGTGCAAACGTTCGCAGTAGCATGAGAGAACAACCAACCGTCAAGGTATGCATGGACTCGTTGCATCGTATCCATTCCTCTGAGGAAGAAACCACGCTTTGCGTAGTACATTTCGGAGCGCCTGGCGCACTATGCGCAAATGTATACGCTCTATTCATCTGTCCGGCCATTTGGTATTAGTACCGTCTTCGCGGGAATTGACAAGACCGGTCCATCGCTCTACGTTGTCGAGCCTAGCGGTGTCTGCTTGGTGTGTTCCTGCCTTACCGCAGTGCTCGCATTGCTGATGTGTCGATCAGGGATACCATGGAGCGGCCATTGGCAAGGGACGGCAATTGGCCAAGACTGAACTGGAGAAACTTAAACTCTCAGAGCTCTCAACACGGGAGGCAGTCATGGAAGCCGCCAGAATGTCTGTCTCTGTTCCTCACCTCCGCCCCAGTTGCTGAAATCATCCCAGAATATACCTCGTCCATGATGACAACAAAGAAAAAGAATTTGAGCTCGAAATGTCATGGGTGGGCAGTGAAACGAACGGACTACATGCACCCGTACCAGCCGACCTGCTAGCGGAGGCAGAACAAAAGGCGAAGGCGGGACTGGAGAATTTCGAGTAGCTACCTGTGTCTTACTATTGGAACCAGTCACCGAATTCAACATTGTACTCCTCTGTATATCGCCGATTCATTGCTTGAGGTGCGAAATTGAGAATTCCCATCCCAAACGAAAGCCATTAATTGGACATTGTGTCTACACGATCTGCTCAAGTTCGCGTGCATAGACCAGGTTCGCTGCAATGAGCTTCTCTTTTGGTATTTCCGTCTGTTCGTCATTCTTGCGTGCAAATTTGATGAGACCTGCGGTCAGATCTATTTGCCACCCGCGCTATGAAATTCGTTTTAGTGCTGACGAAGTGACCTGCCCGGACAAATACATACTTGCTGCGCGAACCTCAAAAGGTCAGATTGGGAAGTGAAGAAGAGGAGTGTAGCAGCGTCCTTCAACGGAAGGCTCTCATATGCTGACTCTTCACAACTTGCAATCTCATTTCTATTCACACCCGTGAGCATCAGCCATACGCCACAACTTGTCAGTAACGCACCTGATAGTTCCCATGAGACTGTCTACGAAAAACTTGTACTCCTCCGCGGGAGCCTCTTCTCTTGCATTCCAGACCTTAGAATAACTCCCTTCCATAAGCCACCGTTCGAGGTTGACCGGGTGAGCAATGTAGAGATTAGCACTGATTTCGTCGGCAGGAAGAGGGAGAGATTCGAGGGTTGTGTGGAAGTCTGCGATTCTGTTTTGAGTGAGGAGGCGGATGAGGTTTAGCCCGCGAACAGGGAATTCGCGCTTCGAGGGGGGGAGAACAGATCTGTGGAGGGAATGAGGCAATTGGTAGCGGGGTTGGGTGGCTGGATAGCCCTGACCTAAAGTCGGTATAGAAAGTCTGTAGCTGCGAAAAATATCTGTCAAACGAGGGGACGTCTTTGGCCCGTATACTACAGAAAGCGCCGATCTCGAGGATGTCACCTGTAGTGAGGTTAGTGAAGACACGTGGGACGTTGATTAGCCTGGGGCACCTACGGGCAACGAGCAGGTCTTGCAGGTTTGCCTCGGCAGTTGGAATGAGAAGGCCTGTTTGTATCAAGCCGATCTTGGGAGTCGTTTGGGAACGATGTCACCTGGGATGACGATGGACCTTGCAACTTACCTTGAGCTGGGCAAGTAATGCGCCGCATTTCTTGAGATCGGTCGGGCGTGCGTCGAATGCGCGCTGTAGTTCGCGGTAGAGCGTTCCCAGCTGTCGAGAAGCCATCGCGTTGCTGAGAGTTGTCTGGTCAATGTCTAATACACGCCGGCGTACGCTGTACACGCGTCCAAAGGGGAGACGCGTCAGCCCAACAGCCACCAAAAACTACTCGTCATCTACATCTTATCCTCGACTCTTTCCTCACAATGGATCGCATCGACATGGACAGGCTCAAAAACGGCGAGGTCAACCTCGGTGTGCGTAGCCATTCGCTTCCCAGACGCTTCTTCATCCTCATGGACTCTCCCAGACATCCATCATGGCCGTCCAATTCGACCGAGGTGTCGTCGTTGGCGCAGACAGTCGCACAACGACTGGAAGCTACATCGTTCGTCGTTGCTCCCCTCCACCCCATTCCTCTCCTGACATCTTTGCATGATAATCCAGGCCAATCGTGTAACAGACAAGCTCACACACATCCACGATCGCATATATTGTTGTCGATCAGGGTCAGCAGCGGACACACAGTTTATAGCTGATGCCGTCCATTACAACTGCCAAATGATGACGTGCGTTCGAAACGCTTGCTCTTATTCTTATCTTGTGTAACGCGCGTACGGGAATAGGCAGATGCGCGGCGCTCCTCCCACCGTCGCAATTGCTGCTGCTGTCTTTGAGGCTTTGTGTTACGAGAACAAGGACAGACTGTCCGCCGGGATAATAGTGGCTGGCTGGGACAAAGAGATCGGTCCTAGTGTCTACAACATTCCCCTCGGAGGTGGACTTTTCCGTCAGCCATGGGCCATCGGCGGTGCGTCAGGATGCTTTGGAGTCATACTTTTTTTTTTAGACTGACTTTTTCGATGCTAGGTTCCGGGTCAACGTACGTATATGGTTACTGCGACGCTACTTATCAAGAGGGATGGGGGAGAGATGAGACCATCGAATTCGTCAAGAACAGTATGTCTCTGCATATCCCTACTCTCCTGCCGGGAATGTTCACATCCTCGCTCACAGCTCTCGCACTTGCGATGTCACGAGACGGTTCATCAGGGGGCGTCATTCGAATGTGTGTCATTACTGAGGAAGGCGTCGAACGGTTGTTCGTGCCCGGTGACCAACTCCCCAAGTTCTGGGAAGGCAAGGAGGTGCTATCGACACCTTTTGAGAAAGCCTTTGAGAATGTGCCAGTACCAATGGCTGTAGAATAATTTGTATCACTCAGTATCGTACTGCATCGTTCACAAGCCTCGATACTTGGAAGCGCGGGTAGCAACAGTCCTGCAAATGGGTATGTGTGAATCCTTATAGATGACTTGGTCACATTGCTCGATCCTCCATTCCTTACCGACCTCCCATCCCCTGACTTTATCAGCGAAAGCGTCACCTCAATCTCCAACGCAATCGCGAGGGCGGTCGTGGTCTCACATTTTATTGCCTGTTCATTCGACAGGCGAAGAAACGCGTGACTCCCTCTCTACTGGCGGTCATCAGAACCATTTGGACATGAAAATATACACGTACCACCGGATAGATACCTTTTGGAAATCGCGCATTGTCGCAGCGGGGCAGCCAACGTTCTGACTGTCGGCAAGTCTATTTGGCGACGAGCACACAAAGTGGGGAATACGAGCGGTCGAATGCACGTATGGGCTCGACCACCATTCGCGTTCCGAGTCTTTGATGGTCATCTCCCTCGGGACATCATGTTCTTCGTTCACGACTGGTCGAGGACCCAGACACACTCTCGGAGGGAGACGCTTATGCCTTGCGAGCGCAGTTTGTCTGTCATCGGGTTCCCGCCGAATGGGACCGAACGCGTCCGCTTGGCGAGATGAAAAGACGGCAGGGAGACGGGAATCGGTTGATATAGTGATTTTCTTTTGCCAGAGCCAACATCTTGCGAGCGCGCGACGTGTTTTGGGCTCCGGTGTGTGAGGGGTGTTTCCTGGAGTGCCTTGAGTAGACGTGGTAGGAGACGAGGTATGTTTCATTCGGTTGAGACGTCTTCTCACATGTTACATAGCAGCCAATCTTTTCGCACCTACGCCAGCCAACCCACATCCTTGGACATGATTAATTTCTGTAGCGCTCCCGGACCGCCAGCAGTAATAGTAAAGTCACATGGACCGCTTCACGCCACTCTAAGCCAAAGGATACCAACATCCCCGTCACCTTCGCCGCCATTGGCTGTGGGGTGTGCGGAACAGTACGTATCTGCCATCTGGTCCCGTCGTCAACCCCTGAACGAACTGACGAGCAATATCCACAGAACTAGCAACCTACGCGGTCGATGCTTAGCCTTTCAACCTGATATGCAGTATACCTTGATCCTGTGTCCCAAGGAAATACCCATCGGCCTGCAAGCATCCTTGTAAATGGCATACCCGACATTGAGGGCATAAAAGCGGCCTTGCACCACGGTTCCTATGGCAAATACATCTACGAAAGTGACCATGATATTTGTGATCATCAAGTATGTTTCCCGTCGTGTCTCATGGTTGCCAGGGTCCTTTGATATTGTGTCAAAAGGTGGTCAATATCGAATTCTCTGTTGGAGCGACAGCCTCCTTTATGATGGTTACATATACTTCTCTCATCGGTGAACATCAAACACGCCTTCATTTTACGCATGGCGAGATTGTCGGTGATATGAATACATTTATGGTGACCGATTTCCGAACTGGCAAGCAGACAACACATTATCCCAACGGATTTGGTCATAGAGGGGGTGACCTGCAACTTATTTGAACGTTCATCGACGCGGTGCGCTTTGGTGATCTAACACTTGGCGTTGATGTCTGAGAGATATTGACGAGTCAGCTTACGGTATTCGCTGCGGGGCAAAGTCGGAGGGAAGGCACGGTCGGGATTGTGCGCAGCACGAGTGGAGGATCGGAATCAGTGACAGTCCTTGTGTGTAATTTTATTCATTGGGGTCGTGTACGGATAGAATACAATGATTTCGTCGATCTGACAGGGTTATTCCCCCGCAGCTCTCGACTCGCGATGTCACGAGACGGCTCATCAAGGGGTGTCAATCGCATGTGTGTCATGACTGAGAAAGGCGTCGAACAGTTGTTCGTTCCCGGCGACCAATTCCCCAAGTTCCGGGAAGGTATTATAGTTCTCATAGATGACTGCATTGCTCGATCCTCCGCTCCTTACCGACCTCCCAACCTTCGACTTTGTTAGCGAAAGCATCACCCTCCCACATCCTCAATCTCCACAACGCAATCGCGAGCGCGGCCGTGTCCGCACGTTTCGCCGTCTGTTCATTCGACAGGAGAAGAAACGCGTGACTCCCTTTTGTGTCACCCTTGGCGCGCTCACGTCCCTCTCTGCTCGCGGTCCTCATTTCCGAGGTTGGGTGTGCTCCACGGAAACGTCGTTCAACGTCTAGCAGTTCTGTGAGTGACTTGTGGAGCGCGGCGCGGTGTGGTGGGGAAGGGAACATGGAGACGCTATTGTACAGGGGAACGCGTGCGCTGGATAAGAAGGTTGAAAGGGGTGTATCCAGGGTATGATTCATCCCCTGTTCCAATACGCCTTCTGTGGCACTCGCGTAGTGGAGGCTTGAGAGCGGTGGAAGAGCTTTCTTGTGCATGGGGTTTGGAGGCGGGCTAAATTCACCAGATGGGATTTCTGGCTCTTGAGATGGTCGGGGGCGTAGTTTGGTTCTCGGATCGCGATTCACGGGAGGGACGACGAGGACTGCGACTGCATCGGGGTAAGGTATAATGCCCGTCTCGCGCAAGGTCTTGAACTCAGACCGCATCAGACGCCGGAGAATCGTGGGGTTCGCGTCTACACCGAATTCGATTCGGCCCCCGTTCCGTATGAGGGCATCAGTCAGTACCTCTAGTTCTTGGAGAACGCGGAGACGCAGGAGATAGCTGATGTGTAAACAGAGGTGCTTGGAGAAGAAAACGTTTGCACTGTAGCGGGGGAGTGAGACTGACGATGGGGCATATAGGTGAGCTGGTGAGTAAGAGAGAGCTGAGAGAGCCACCTGGTGATTTCATAGTTTTAACGGCGTCCCTCCAACAGGGCACGTACACGGCAACGCGCGCTTTCCGCCGGTTGTACTTCGGATGTTCGAGCCCATCTGGTACGAGGACCTCTGTCGAGCGCGCGTTTTGCACTGTGGGCAGGCGTAGCACGGCGAGTCTTACGAGAAAATCTGTATATGAAAACGAGATGAGTACCATTTAGACATGGAAATATACACGTACCATTGGGTAGATACCTTTTGGAAATCGTGCATTGTCGCAGGGGAGTAGCTAACATTCTGACTGTCGGCAAGTCTAATTAGCGACAAGCGTGCAAAGTGGGGAAAACGAGTGGTCAAACGCACGATATGGGCTCGACCACCATTCGCGTTCTTGGGTGGTCATCTCCCTCGGGACATCATATTCTTCGTGCACGACTGGTCGAGGACCCAGACGCACTCTCGGAGGGAGGCGCTTATGCCTTGCAAACATTCTTTTGTCCGTCACCGGGTTCTCGTCGAGCAGAATTGAGCGCGTCCGCTCGGCGGGATGAAAAGACGGTAAGGGGACGGGAATCGGTCGATATAGCGATTTTCTTTTGCGAGAACCGACATCTTGCGAGCGCGCGACGTGTTTCGGGCTCCGGTGTGTGAGGGGTGTTTCCTGGAGTGCCTTGAGTAGACGTGGTAGGAGACGAGGCATGATGTTTCATTCGGTTGACTTGGATCATGACCATGTCTTGGCAATCTTTTCGCGCCTCCCGTGCATGTCGGTATGGCCAACCCACCTCCTCGACATGATAAACGTCTATCAGCGCTTCCGGAGCGCCAGTAGGTCACATGTCGTCCTGGATTCATAACACCAGGGCACTCTGGCCACGCCCCCCCTCCAAGACAACGCCAAAGGACATCAACATGAGCTCGACCAGGATCCCGACCATCCCCAT
>JBBPQE010000346.1:0-25083 GCA_038092335.1 Boletus vinaceobasis | reverse complement strand
CTTTGCGAAGCAGTGGTTGCGCAATGTAACCCCCGTACCCGGTAGCAATCGTTGAAGCCGTATATGTTGTCCCCAACAGATCGACAAACGACAAGAACCTGCATTAAACAATACATCAGCCTCTCCAAGAAAACATATGGTGTCACCACGCACCTTTTCCCATCTTTGAACCCACCGATGATGAGCGAATTCCAGAGAGGGTTGAGCTTCGAGCGCCGCCCGTACATGACTTGCGACATAAACTCGTGTATCTCCACCGGGCCTAGCTCGTGCCCGTCCTGTGCCGCGATCTCCCCGACTGCAATGTCGTCAAGTAATCGTTGTATGTACTGGAAGTCAGACATGTCGCCGCTTGCGCCGATGACGGTGTAATCCCCGACAGCCTGAAGACGTTGCACGTCCTTGAAGCGCGCGAGCGAGCCATATGATGCTAGATAACGCTCCGAATGAGCGCAACATGCTCGATAGAAGAGAAACGTACCAAGGTTGTCGGCTGCCATCATGATACCATCCTTGAATTTAATAGCGAGGACGCTCGTCCCAGTGACGACTGGTTGTTGTGTGCGCTGGACGCCTTCCGCGAATGCATCCTTTGTCCGATTGTTAAGTCTTGGGTGGAGAGGGTAGGTTCCATATGGGTCAATCGCATCATTTCTCTTTTTCGATGGATCAGAATCGGTACAGTCGATGAGAGATTGACTTACGGGGCGCCCCCAGTTGGTGGGGAAGTGGTCCATGATGGCAGATGGTGTTCAATATCGACGCGTAAGCTCGACGCGTACACTCGATAGTGTTTACCCGTGTTTGTTGTATCTTCACTCCTGACATGACGACCCCGCATACACCAACACCATTTATCCAAATATCACCCTCGGCCCTTCCTCAAACCCCAACCCCGGCGACGCGTGGACGAGGCGCAAAACGCGGCAGGAAACCGAGGGGGGCTGTTCTCACTTCCGGCCCTGCAAGTCACCAAGCCAGTCCTGGCAATGTAGCAGCGGGAGGGTCTGCTGGAGCAAGTATGGTCGCTGAGGGAGGGCCACAATTTACGCCTGTGCAATGGACAAATCCTACTATTTCCGCTGCAGGGTCTTCAACGCCTATCCTAGTTTCTGCTGCTGTACCTACGTCAGCATCTGCAAGTCAGCCCATTGCTGATGCTTCAGCTACTGGTTCTAACGTTGGTGCGAGCGATGTCGCCCTGGACAGTGAGGACGAAGCTGGTCCTTCTACTTCAACTACGATACCACCTGGGGCAGCGGTCTTGGCAACCGCTGCAAACGGTGCTACCGCTGCGACCCATGGAAGCGTAGGCACCCCGAAACCAGGGGCCGGTGCAGGAGATGAAGACGGTGAAGGAGAAGATGAACTTTTACCTGCGATGGCGGATGATGATTATTCGGCGCAGTTATCGTGGCAGAGTGAGAGCAAAGACAATCTAAAGTGTGTATTGTATAATATGACATTTTTGCTCTCGGCCACGAGAAGGTATCATCTGACACGTCGGTATTGCATCATAGGGTGTTAATGGATAACTTCAGTCCAGCTCAGTATGACCGTTTCGAGGCGTACAGACGGCACGCGTTGCCCAAGCAGGCTGTCAGAAGGGTAGGTCTTACCACTACATACATGTTTTTCGTCCGGGATGACGAGTGCTTGCACATCAAAGGTAATACAACAAACCACAGGACAGCAAGTCTCTCAGCCTGTTGCTCAAGTTGTCGCTGGCTTCGCAAAGGTGTTCGTGGGCGAAATAGTAGAGAAAGGTAAGCTCTCTTCGCCCATCCGCTGCCTCTCCTCGTGTTCGCGGCATTCCCGCATGTTAAACTCATTTCTTTTGGATTATGCAACAGCGCGAGCGGTTCAAGCACGCCGAGGCGAGACTGGTCCACTAACCCCGGACCACTTACGAGAGGCATACAGGCTCTACCAGGCAGAGACGGGGAGAGTTGGGAGTGCGAGAGCTGGAAGAGGTAAAAAATTGTTTGTGAGATGATCAGCAATATTATTATATGGTTGTGCGACCTTTGACTTTTCGCTTGCATGAACGATATTTTCACCGTCCTCCCGCCCGGGAATAAAACATCTAGGGTAACGGGATAGATGGGCGGATAGCAGCCTATGTGACAACCCGTTCCAGATGGGGGTGAAAACTTTGGTCGATTTTCAGAGCTATACGACCGGCAGCTATCGGGATTGAAGCTTATCATCTTAAGCCTAGTCCTTCATGAGAAACGAGAACAGCACTTCCTCCTAAATGTTTCCAAGCCAAAAAACTACTGGGCATATACTGACATACATACGGTCTGCGGTATCACGCATTAATGGGGTAGTGGTAACCTGGGTCGTTGCCATCGACCCGCCGGGGGTTCGATTCCCTCTTAATGCATGTCTGCTTTTTTTTTTGTGGGTCCTGGGTGCCTGTGTAAAATGTCATGGACACTCATTGCTTGTCTATATACTGGACATCAATCGGCAGTTTGACTCCCAATGAATTTGTATTCTTCGTGCCTACATAACTTAAGGAATTGTAAGCAATGACAGGGCACAGCATATGGGGTGCGTGACTGTCACGTGCTATACACATTTTCTGTGTGGACGCTTGCAGTAACCAGTTGGCCGTCACCACACCACTTCAGACCAGGTTGTTCCATTCAAACACATGTCCGACCATAAAGAAAACCCATACCTCGCACACCTTCCGCCAAGTCAGAGAGGAATGGGCTCTGGCATCCCGAAAGCTGCTGAGAGCGAGCCGCTTTTTGGTTTTCTACCACGCAAGGTGACTGCCAATCAAGTCCGCAAGGCATTGGTAAGATCGACTAATCAGTGATTTTGGTCCCAAGCCCATTCATTTGATGTTCTCCTGCGTTTTCAGGAACACGACGTGAATCCTTTTACCAAAGTTCCCCATACTCCTCAGTACAGGAAAATACTGGAGGCACGACAGAAACTCCCTGTTTATGCACAGATGAACGAATTTTTCAAGATGGTACGTCAATATCTAATCTTCAGTTGTACCATGACTGTCGTTCCGGTGTTTACGTCAAATATGCTGATGACATATTCGCAGTTCAACGCGAACCAGATTATCATCATGGTTGGCGAAACTGGATCTGGCAAGACTACACAGTAAGTTGACGGCAGAGAGAGACTCCTTCTTGTCTATCTTTTTGAAACCGCGAACTTATAGACCGGTCTCTTTTCGTCGATAGAATACCCCAGTTTGTCGCGTTCTCGGACCTCCCTCACACCAAGGGAAAGATTGTTGCTTGTACGCAACCACGACGTGTTGCTGCCATGTCAGTTGCCAAGCGTGTTGCAGACGAGATGGACGGTGAGTTCCTACTAACCTCAAATGATTAGTGCTTATGTTTGCCATACCTATTACATGATGTAGTTCAACTTGGGCGACAGGTCGGCTATTCGATACGTTTCGAAGACATGACCGAACCTGGTACAACATTCCTCAAGTACATGACGGACGGTATGCTTCTCCGCGAAGCCATGAACGATCCTGATCTTAATCGCTATTCGACCATCATCCTCGACGAGGCTCACGAACGAACCCTGGCCACTGATATCCTCATGGGTCTCCTGAAGGCCCTCGCCAAGAGACGTTCCGACCTCAAAATCATTATCATGTCTGCCACCCTCGATGCGCTCAAATTTCAGAAGTACTTCGCTATCAAAGAAGGATCTGCTGCGCCATTGTTCAAGGTGCCCGGACGCACGCACCCTGTCGAAGTCTTTTATACACAGGAGCCTGAGCCTGACTACGTCGAAGCAGCGATTCGGACGGTTTTAATGATTCACCGTGCGGAAGAGCCGGGTGATATTTTACTTTTCTTGACCGGAGAAGAAGAGATAGAGGATGCTTGTCGAAAAATTAAACAAGAAGCTGACGATCTTGTCAACCAAGACCCAGAGTCTGTCGGTTGTCTCGTCTGTATCCCGCTCTACTCGTCCCTTCCACCTCAACAACAACAACGAATATTCGACCCTCCTCCACAAGCTGCCACACCCGGTGGTCCTCCAGGAAGAAAAGTGGTCATTTCGACGAATATTGCGGAGACGTCCTTGACAATCGATGGCATTGTTTACGTTGTCGATCCCGGCTTTTCTAAACAAAAGGTGTATAACCCGCGTATACGAGTTGAGAGTTTGCTGGTGAGCCCAATATCGAAGGCTTCAGCTCAGCAGCGCGCGGGACGTGCTGGGCGAACGCGTCCTGGAAAGTGCTTTAGGTTGTACACTGAGAAGGACTTTATGTCCGAACTCGAGGAGCAGACCCACCCGGAAATTCTCAGGAGTAACTTAGGAAATACTGTGTTGGAGTTGGTCAAGGCTGGAATCAAGGTACGAGTGTTCGCTGACGGT
Organism: Boletus vinaceobasis; assembly: GCA_038092335.1. NCBI lineage: Eukaryota > Fungi > Basidiomycota > Agaricomycetes > Boletales > Boletaceae > Boletus > Boletus vinaceobasis. The sequence continues at coordinate 20,703 of JBBPQE010000346.1, read as the reverse complement.
CGTTGGGTAGTTGTTCATGCATTCGTGTCTAGGATCTTGTACGGTTCGATTATGTAGATGCTCCTGCACCAGAAACGCTTATGCGTGCTCTGGAATTGTTGAACTATTTGGCGGCCCTGGACGACGATGGCAACCTTACTCCATTGGGGAGTATAATGGCTGAATTCCCGCTGGATCCTCAGGTGAGTGTTCATCTATACGCTCCCGGAGACACTCAATGATGTTGCCTTCAGCTTTCGAAGATGCTTATATCCAGCCCTGAGTTTCATTGTAGTAACGAGATTCTGACGATCACTGCAATGCTGTCCGGTAAGGCCTATAATTGTCCTTGTGCCCTAAACGGACGCTTATCTCGACTGCAGTGCCGAACATATGGCTTCGACCGAATAATCATCGTAAAGAGGCGGACGCTGCGAAGGCTTTACTTACCGTTCCAGACGGCGACCACTTAACTTTGTTGAACGTGTATAACTCTTACATGCAAAGTAAGCACTATTTGCAGTCTATTTCCTTCACCGATTATTCACATGTCTCAGACAAGGGCGATAGAAGTTGGGCTTGGAACAACTACCTTTCTGCACGTGCGCTTGCTCAAGCTGAGAACGTTCGTCAACAGTTGGAGCGTACTATGGAGCGCTGCGAAGTGGCCCTTCTATCAACCGCAGACGAAAGAAAGATGTACATCAACATTAGGAGAGTACTGTGTTGTGGCTTCTTTATGCAAGTCGCACACAAGGAGGGTCAAAAAGACAACTACCTGACGGTCAAAGACAATCAAGTATGTTGCGCCTGTTCTTTTTTTTCGTGGTAAAAGTAGATTGATGGGGTGATGGTGCTAGATCGTCGCTTTACACCCGTCTTGCGGTCTAGATACACAGCCGGAATGGGTCATCTTCAACGAGTTCGTCCTGACGACGAGACCTTATGTCCGGACGGTGTCGGATGTCCGGCCTGAGTGGTATGTGATTCAGTTGGTCGTATCTCCCGTCGGGATCCAGACTCTGATGATGGGGTGCACAGGTTGTTGGAATATGCCCCCGTCTACTTTGATCTCGCAAGTTTCAATGACGGAGAGACGAAGAGAGCCTTGCAATGTGTTGTCAATAAGAAGGCGGGCAAGTTTGGACGTGTCGAAGAAGATGTTGGGCCGGCCAGGAAGAAACAGAAAAAGAGAGGCCCCGCTTGATAAACAGTGTTCCTCGTCTCCTGGGCTAGCTATTACACTATAGATTTTCCACTCCAATAAAGACTTTTCCTTGGGGTTAGTGACGAAGGTTGGGATAACTCCGGGGGCACAACGGTATTTAGGTCGGATACAAGCTTCCCTGAACGCAAACTTTGACGCCTATGACACAGCTACTAACCATGCTGCTCAACAAATTCTCCCCAGGATGGTACCTCAAAAACACCCAATCTGGCAGGTACTACAGTAACTTGGAGAACAATAATGGTTTGCTGAGTGCCTTTTGATTCCATCAATATGCTGATTTTCTGGGCGTCACAATATTCTGCAATTGGCCGCTACTACAGCATGAAACACCCAGATCCTCTCCAAACTCAACCAAGCCTCGAGTTGGTCACCCTCACCTCATCCCCTGTGGTCCACTTGCGACCAACAGCGTCAAGAAACCGCCCACTCCTTAACAGCCAATGTGTTGATGGCCACTACAAAAAACTCATGAGCGATAGACAAGACACGTTGAATACACGACGGAGACTCACTCGCCCGAGATGCCACACGCACTGAGCTGTTCGGGGGTGTCACGCTTCACCTCGACCTCCGGGTCGCGGGCAACGTTGGCGGCAGTTCCAACAGTGACAATGCTGAGGAGCGCGAGCGCGAGCTTGTTGAACAACATGGTATGTGTGGGCGAAGTCAAGGTATGAGTGGGTTGCTTTGGAGGAGTCTCAGGTGGGTGATGGGCTTTCAAAGGTCGAAAAGTCGATTTAAAAGACACAAACGCGTTTACGTCAAAGAAAGGGAGTGGGTGGAGCGTTTTCGTAACTCGGCTCGTCCAACAACGGGATCACTGATCATGATATGGGACTTTGTACGACATCGTGTCAGGTTCGGTGAGGTTGTGTGTTCAAAACTTCAAAACTGTCAGGCAGAACTTAACTGCCACCCAAAATGGTGTCGTTTATAAGACTGCATCAGGTAATTCCCTTCTTTGCGAAGTGGCCAATCAATCAGACCTCACGAGTGATGCCAGAGACGCGCCAAAAACATTCCGTGACAATGCTGCTCGACTGATAGGCTTTGATCATAATTGCATGAAAGGTGTGTAACATTACCGACCCTACTGAGAACTGTGATCGGATGACGGCTGGTTGATAACTCTCCTGACTTCATGATTCATTGATTCATTAAAGAGCTGCTCAAGGTTGAGCAAAACCTCGGCTTAGTTGGCAGAGTGAGTTATGACAACTTACAAGCACTTAGTCCAAGTGAGCCTTCTGATCTGTATCTATAGGATCGACGACAACGGCAGCGACATTACTCCCAAGTATTCTAACCAAATAGCGCTCAGAAAAATTGGTAAGTGAAGTTCAACTCAAATCCTAACCGAACTCTCAGGATCTAGCGCATCACGAGTCTGCTAATGTCTCAGAGTCATCGACCCTTAATTTCTTTTCTTGCTAACCATCCCCCAATCACAGCTCTCACGGCCTGCATTCTGAAAAGGGCTTTGGGATGGTTTCCTTTTTTACTCGCCTTCCTCCAATCGCAGCTCTCAAATGGCTCGTGGTAGAGCCGTCAAGCAGTAACGCTACATACCCATCAGGCTCGCAGGTGAGTGGGTGCAGCACTTTCGTCACTCGGCTCGCCCGGAGGATTTTTTGATGCCAGCCACAACGGGACTTTGTAACGTCCGACGCAGGCTGTGAGTTGGATTCAGAGCATTCAGTCTAAGCGAGCCGTCCGACGTGACAGGATCAACGGCAACGACAAGGAGGATGTGATGACTCATGAGTAAGCCACTTGTAGGATGAGGTGAGAGCTCAGAAAAGTAGAATATGTCCGTCTCAGAGGTGTTACGATTGTTGGGGCAGGCTGTTTTGTGAGGATTACATGTCGTAGCAGGCTGTGCGTGTTGTCCAATTCAAACTTTGAATCTCTGAATACATGTGGTTGGCCCACTCGGTCATACGAAACGAAGTTCCCAGGTCGCCGTAAGAGTGTAAATCTGCGGCCGGGATGTAGCTGCGTTGTAGTAAGCCACGGGAGAAAGTGATTGATTCTGAATTTTGTGGTCCCGCCAAAGAGTCAAATGCCTTTGCTACAGTGCATTGCTACAGGGGCCATAATAGATCTCAAGTTAAACGTGAGACAACATTCACAATCTACCACTTTGAATTACTCAAATTATTCAAGATCAAGCACTAGTAGATTTGCCGTCCGAGTCTGACAAGGACTCTGGGGCGTCGTATTAACACTACGGGATAGTGGTGGCGTGTGGTTAGCAACATGTAAAATTAACACGCTAAAGCTCGCTGCCACGAGATGAACACGCACGATAAGGACAACGATGTCAATCCGACATAGGAGACGGCTGCGACAATGCCTCCCATGTTCCCGATTCACTTAGTGTTGATGGTGGCTTAATCTGTCCAGAGAGCCCCTCCGCCTTCCATGCCTCAAACCCGCCTATCATATCAGTCGCATTTAGTAATCCCACGTCGTGCAGTGCGGCGGCTGCAAGGCTGCTTGCATGGCCATCTTCGCAATACACAATTATCCTCAGGTCATACCGATCGGCTATGGCTAGCCTTGCCTCGCTCCTCGGGTCGAACCGCCACTCAAGGTCATTGCGTTCTATGATGAGGGAACCGTGGATACCGCCTGAGCGCGCGCGCTGGGAGCCAGGGCGTATGTCAACGAGGAATGCAGGTACAGGGTGTGTTGGATCATGGAGGATATCCCATGCCTGGCGTGGAGTGATACGTTGGAGGCGCGCGCGAGCTGCGGTTACTAGTTGATCGATGCTTCTCGAGCCGGGGGGAGGGGTGAGGGGATCGAGGGGTGCACGGACTGATTTTGAGAGGACATCCCAAAGAGAAGCACTATCATAGGAGGAACCCCCGACTTCATGTACGGCAGCTACAACAAAGGTTCCGTGATTGGTAACGGAGGCGACTCGACCTAGGAATTTGGAACTGAAGAGGAGGACTGCACGTTGAACATCGTCGTCTTCTGCACCTGTGATGACCAGGGTGTTGGTATTTGTGGAAGAGGTTGGCGAGGGTGCCCCGGTCGTTCCTATTGCAAAGAGGTGACGGGAGGGTATCCGTGCACGAATGATCTCTGCCACACGGCGCAGGAAGGTATCGTCGTCTTTTTTAGAGAAGGTGAAGTAAACGCTGATTTTTGCGCCCTCGATTGTCGTCGCTTTCATGATGGCGCGCACAGCGATGCCATGTGCAACTTCATCACGTACGCTGTCGAGCGTGCGGTGAGACGTACTGTCAACGGCGGATGACCGGGGGGATGTTTGAGTGTGTCTCCCGCCTGTGGGGGCTGCGCTGCCCACGCTGGATGGTTCCGAGGATGGCATGATGATAGCGACGTCGGCAAGGTTAGCGAAATAGATAATCTTAGGATAACTATCGTGCCTTGCTACTTTCGGCAGTCTTACCATTACATTGTCCATCTTGTCAGGTTTACAACTTCGAGGACGACTCGGCGGAGGAGCGAGGAATTCAACGGCAGTATCTTATGAGATGAGCGAGGCCCCGGGGATACACGCCCAAAGTAGGTTCACAGGAAACAAACGATTGACAGGAATCACAAGTGGAGTGTGTGATGGACACAATGCGCAGGTCCGGGCGTAGTAACTGGATTTCATCCCACGGCCGCCGGCCCAGCAGCCCACATTCCAAGTTCACTCACACAGCTGTTCATTCCACCTTCGAGCAGGAGGTTCGAATTGGGGGATCTCTCAACGTTGCTGCTAGTGACGCTGCGTTGGCTAACCCTTGCGTTCACTCCATTCCAAACTGACCAGTCGACGGTCCTCATCACGAAACTGGTAGCCGTACCATATCCACCAGCCCTTGCAATTCAGAGCCATGTATCTCCCTCTGTTGGACGTAGGAGAGCCTTTCTCTCCCTTCGTTTGGCTTAGGGATGGCATGCAAGCGTTGATACTTTATCTCTATGTCTTCTTCGCCTCTACCTGCGGTGGTCTGTTCGCTCAAAGCACCACCCAGAATACCGGTGTGCATGGTGCCAGCCATGGCCGGTATTTGATTGGTGTCGGTATTGGTGATATCACTGGGTACGTCACTCCCACCACCGTACCCATTCCGTGTTTAATCCCTGTCCCACAGCCCAGTCGTAGAGACTAACATGATGGTGAGTCCAATATTATCTCACCAGTGTTGCCTTACATCTCATCATCAATATTGTAGGGATACGCCGCACCGGCTCAGACAGACACGGGCCTACATATGCGCCAACGTTCTCGGGCATTTGTCATCGCTGATCCCAGCGATCCAACCTCGCCTGCCTCCCGCATTCTCCTCGTCTCGTCCGATATTTGCATGGGCGACACTGGTATCCGCCGTTCTATCCTCAACGCTCTCTCCAATGATCCTGTTCTTGGGGGCTTGTACACGCCCGCTAACACAGCCCTCGTGGGCACGCACTCCCATGCGGGTGTTGGTGGGTACCTCGAAAACCTCCTTCCCCAGGTCACAAGTCTCGGTTATGTCAACCAGACAGCACAGGCGATCATAGATGGAACTCTAAATGCCATCCGCAAAGCCCATGCTTCCCTTGATACGGGATACATCAGTGTCGGCAACACCACTCTATTGGGTGCCAATCGTAATCGCAGCCCTAGTGCATATGCGGCTAATCCAGTGGAGGAAAGAGCAAGGCACCAGTATGATCAAGACAAGGAGTTGTCCGTCCTTAGATTGGATGACACAAATGGAATTGCAAGGGGGTTGATCAATTTCTTTCCTGTACATGGGACAAGCTTGTACAAGGTAAGTTGAATTATTTCGCTGGCCAAGTAAAGGCATCACTGCCGGGATGTTGACCTGATGAACAAAGAATAATACTCTGGTCAGTGGGGACAACAAGGGGATGGCCGCATATTTATATGAATGTGAGCGACCTGTTACCAACTTCATATTGAAAATGACTCACAATCAACTTTGTCGTGTTCATCCCTCCATCGCGTGTCACAATCCATCCGTCGTACGCGTTTCTATCCTAAAAATATCACTCACAGCATATGCCGAGCCAAACTCCGTTCCCGGAAACAACGCCTTCGTGGCCGCGTTCGTTCAGTGTATGTCCTAACATCCTTTGCACTCCATCTTTCAGCATGCTCCTCTAAACACATGTCGATTATTTCCCTCCCGAGTCCTATTTTGAGTGATTAGTCTTCATGGTTGACGCGTACGCTAATCTTTTCCACATCAGCCAACGTCGGTGATACAACCCCAAATACGTGAGTTGTAGCACATCCCCTTCTTATCTGTTAAACTGATTGACACCACCTCACACGAATGTTATGTATCAATGAACATCCTATAAACCATCAGCCTAGGCGCATACTGCGAATCCCCTGGCAAACCCCACGACGGCCAACCATGCGAACATGGGCACTCCACATGTGGTGGCTACGTCAAGGAATGTCACGGTCGGTCCGTGAACTCTCCACTCTCGCGCGTCTGCTGTATACTCACTGTTGGCTTCTCTGAATGCATAGAGGGCCAGGCTTCCGCAAGTCGGACTTCGCTTCAAACTTTCTGATTGGGAATGCTCAATTTGAAGCTGCACGTCAAGTCATGGAGTCGTCATCACCAAAGGTTATATTCACGAGCCCAGACACTACCATTGAAACCGCAAACACGACAGCTTTGACAGACGTGAAGGGCTCTGTGAGGAGTGTGCACGTTCACATGGACATGTAAGCCGTCCACTTTGGTTGGGTTTCTACTGGTCTTCCTCATATCTGGTCTTTTGACTGGGGAAATAACTGCCGCACGTACAATGGACAGACGTACTAAATCATTTTCAGGATGAATTATACATTCATGCTACCTAATGGGTCCATTACAAGTACTTGCCCTGCTGCGCTAGGTTTGTTTCCGTCCTATCTGTTGTTGCTGAATTGACCCAGTTCTGCAGGGTATGGCTTTGCCGGTGGAACGACGTCAGTTTGGTTCCACTCGAGATGGAATGCGCTGCTCATGATGTCCTTTGCTGATTATTTCGATTATCTCGCATTTTTACTTGCTCAAATCCCGTTTTGAAAAGTGATGGTCCCGGAGCTTTTGACTTCGTCCAAGGTGTCAATTCATCCATGCCTCGGAATCCTTTCTGGCAGATCGTCAAGGGTATATTCATCTAATCTGTTTCTCCGTGGCCCATACTAAATATCAGCTATCCAGGTGCTATTACTCCATCTGCCTCACAAGAGCAAACTGATTGTCATTATCCGAAGCCTATCTTGCTGAATACCGTGCGCCGCAATTCCATGTCGTCTGTAACACCAGTTTACCCATGCATATAGGGCCATGCCAACACACCCTATATATGGTCACCACACATCGTTGATATTCAAATGCTCCGCGTTGGCAACTTTGTTGTCCTTGTCATGCCCGGTGAGCTAACGACTATGGCCGGCCGGCGAATGCGGTGTGTATGTCCATGTTTCCAAGCGACAACGGTGTTCTGATGTCTGCTTTGTCTGTTCATCCGAATCAATGCGTGACTGATCTGCTCTCACTGCGGAACACCAGCGAAGCACTGCGTGCTCAACTCATCTCGTCCGGGATTCTCGACCACTCTGCTTATGTTGTCATTGCTGGTCCTGCTAATACTTATGGACATTATGTTGCAACACGCGAGGAATATTCTATTCAGCGATATGAAGGAGCATCAACGATCTTTGGACCCGGTTAGTTGATTTGCAATGAAAAACTTCAACGACTGACTTGGTAAGGGATATCCAGCGTCACTTGAAGCCTACATAAATCGGTATAGCGCTCTAGTTCCCTACCTCGCTGACGATGTCACGGGATCACCAACTTCTGATGCACCTCCACCTGACCAAACCTCGGTTGCAATCTCGTTGCAGGTGTGTTCCTCATCAACCACTATTTCCCCAAATCACTACTGGTCACTCCTGACCTTTTTGTCAACTACCGCTTGCTCACATCGTGTATAGACACCAGTCATAGCCGACAGCGCCGGTTCAAACAATTTCGGAGATGTCTTGGTGGATGTGAATAATACAACATATTTTGCAGGAGATACCGTCACGGTACAATTCGTCGGGGCAAATCCGAGGGTGAGAGTCATTGTGTTGTATCCATAAGATTTAAGGCGTAACCAAACAACACCTACATGGCTTCCCCTGGCAGAACAATCTCCGCCTTGAAGGCACATTCCTTAGTGTCGACAGGCATATGAACAACACGTGGACGACAGTACGCACAGACTCGCATCCATCCACCATCTATCAGTGGAATAGGACGAACCGTCTGATGGGCACGAGTACTGTTACTATTACCTGGTAAGTTGCCATCTTGCATTCTAATCATTCCCCTACCTTCCGGGACAAACCCGGCCAACAATATTGACTCAACCATTACCTTGCTGTTCCATAGGACGATCGAGGATGGTACACCTGGTGAGCCGATGAGTGTTTCGTGCGCTTGAGATCTGACTGTTTTTTCATAGCTGGAACATATCAAATCACATACTCCGGCGATGCCAAACCACTGATAGGGCCGATCCGATCCTTTACGGGCACGTCCTCTTCTTTCACCGTGGGGTGAAGCATCGAGAATGTCGATTTGAACCGGGCGCGGCTGTTGTGGAACGTTTGATGTCCCTCGAACACGGGTTGGTTAGCCGAAGATCATGATGTAGGCTCCGAGTGGTTACTTGTCGAATAGGGCAGTGTTATTAGCTTACCATGCCGCATCTGATCTCACATTTGAGTCGAAAAGTATTCGAGCTATCGGCCTTGCCATTTACACATGAGCCGGATACACCATCAGTTGCTAACTATCGGCAGTTTCGGTCGGAGATGCATATTCAAGTCCTCCCTGTCTGAGTCACACTCATCGGATGCACGATTGTCCGGCTGCCATTGTGTTTTGGATCCAACGAATGAAGACGGTGGTTTGTAATACGAGCCTGCAAGAATTGGAGTCGATCTGAACCTCTTCAAGGGTTGGTTTCAATATCTCGATCAAGATGTTTTTGCCCCTTTACCTTTTCTGACAAGTCAACATGAACCCCGAGTTTATAAACCCCACAGGCTCCACCCCGCCCTTTCAGCCGCACCATGTCCTCCACCCTCAGCGAATATGATCCCGACTCTAACAAACCATTTCGTCGTCCAGGAGAGGACCCAACACATCTTCCACCCGAAGCCTTGACTGCTCACGGCCTTACCGAATACTCTCCTAACACAGCTGCAACCGTTCGCGGTCCCCAAACGCGTCCCCCTTTGGATGCGCTCTTCCATGCGCCTCCTCTCCCACCCTCCGTATACTCTCCGCGACGCTTCCCCGGCATCGACGAATCCTCCACAGAGACGCTTATCAAGACCCTCTCAGACAACCACGTACGCTGGCATATCTTCTTCAATTACAAGGGCTTCCACAAGTATGTCGCGCATCGAGACGTGCCGGTCTCCATCGTTGACATGACTCGCAGCCATGCCGCCCACCACATGCTTGCAATCTGGGCCCTGGGTGCCCCTGGTCCTGTCATCGAGGCTGCATATGCTACACATTGCAAGTATCAACGCCCTGCATTCGCATCCCCAGGGCCTATCAATAGTCACAATTTATACAAACATTTGGGCGATGAGCGGTATGTCGGTCGGTCAGCACCTCGGCTTACCCGTGCATTAATGGGGAGCCTCACTGCAGCTACTACGCTGGTTATCTCGACTACTTCACGTCTGAACTTCTTCAGAAAGGTTTGAATGAATGCCTTGAAGAACACATTTTTACTGCAGAGGCCAACTTTGGTTCTGCATTCCCTGAAATGTTATCACGCTTCGTGGAAGGTGTATTCCATCCCTTCATCCACGTTGGATATGGTACAGAATTCAGTTCCATTGGCGTCAGCGCTGAGGGTCCGTATTTCAGTCACCATGATTATATGATCCTGACATCATGCGCCGCAGGCTTGGCTATGACTGCAGTTCAGTCGTCTAATTCAGACTTACTTCCAAGAGTCTGGTTTCCCGATGTCGTTTCCAGCGTCAATACTAGGGGGTGCAACCGCACAGCGCTGTCGATCGTTGCCCTTGTTTCGTGCGACCCCCGTTTCTCTCGCATTAAACACGTGGACGAGGAAACAATGTACTCGAAGACCTTAACAGAACATGGATCTATCATACACGATTATGTCAATATGTGGAAGTTTGATATCTCGACCGCGGCCGGTATAGCTGATGCGATCGAAGAGCTTTCTTGGGCGAACGTTCTCATCTACGGTGTCGGTGGATCCTCTCCAAACAAGCCCTTCAATGCCGATTTCTTCTTGATGCATCTAGTAACGTCATCGCTCTTCCTCCCGTCCCTGATGGCGTCTATCGACAAGTTCTCTTCTCGACGCCTGTTATTAATGGCTTATTTTACTGCCTCGCTCTCATACTATGTTGCGAGAGGACGTCCTCAACTTGACATCCGATCATTCTACAAGAACACAGAGAGCCTTTTGCACAAGGTTCCGGGACCGAGCACCGAGCCGGCTCCGAATACGCTTCCTACGCCAACCTCTGATTTGGCCCAAACCCCGAATGCATGGTACCCGATGATCCAGACGACTATCGTGCATCCGGACGAGCACCTCTGCAAGACTCAACGAGCACTCGCTCACCATTCGTCATCGTACGGTACGCGGAAGAAAGGCTGGTGTGTACCGCCAGAGGGCAGGATGGTAACTGCCGCACAGGTAGCGAGAGAGGAAGAAGCTTCAGACAAGGTGGGGTTGCAGGAGCTGGATGCAACGATTTTCGTGCGTGTGGCGATGCTTACTCAGAATAGGTTGGGATGGATGCGAGAGGGAGAAACAGCTGGAGAATGGGGCTTTGAAGGATTCTATGGGAAGCCCGAGGCGAGTGCAGGCGGGGATCAGTAAAAGCCAGTGTAATCAACAGCCTGGCGTACCTCGAATACTTGGATGAACTTTATTTGGCTAACTGAGTCGCGTCTTGTCACATCACGTGAGGATGCCTTTATACGCTGTCACGCGTCCGTCCCACTGTCCCGCACCTAGCTTTATTCCACAACCATGGAGGCGTTCCAGCGCAGCCAACTGAACAAGTTATGTTCTAATCCAGACACGTTCGAAAAAGCCCTGTCAATTCTGCGCTTCGCCAATGCAAAGACTGGTCCAGGCTCTGGCTTTGTCGTCAAAAGCCCAGTAGGGATCCCCGCTGTATGCGCGTACCTGGCGTCTGAACAGTACGTGTTTCCCCCTTCTCGCCAGGCGTTTTCTCAGCGGAATTACCACACAGATTGAACACGGGTGAAGTCTCGCTCCAGTCTGCAATGTCTGCAGCATGTGTGACGCGACCCGAGTTCTCCGACATTCTCAATACAGTTCGTGCCGCACTCCGCCCTGGGGAAGGAAACATCACCACGACTGTCACGTACGGGATGCTTGTCGACGCGTACCATGTTCACCCGAGAGAGGACGTCATAGGGTGCATGGAAGATGCTGAGGCTGCACTGCCACTCGTCGACAGCCTGAAGGAGAGGTTTGGCGCGAACGCCTTGTCGTGTGCCATCTTTTATTGGGTATGCCAGTTGATGGAGGTAAGGCTTTGGATTCTATGTTTGAATGCATAACCACAACGACGATGGACAGGAACCCTCCGTACAGGAGCGCTCTCTCTGTCAATCCTATTCTATACCCCCCAAAACGTTCAAAGCCGTCGTCACTAGGCTTGACAAACAATGTGACGGTATCGCAGACCAGATAAAGTCCTATTTACTTCAGAAGCGAAGTGCTACTGAAGCATCGACGTTGTCGCAACCAGTCCACGTTTCCATGCCCACTGCTACCTCCCCGGAAAAGTCACCGATGAAATCCGCCATGAGACCACAGACAAGGACGAGGAAGATACCGACCCCAGCGACAATGCCCTCGACGAAACGTGCCGTGGCCTTCTCACACCTATCCTCGAGTGGTGGCGGGGGCTATGACGGTCGCACGCCCTTCCCGGAAACGCCGACCAAGAAACGCCGAATTGACTCTTCGTCCCCCACCAAGTCAAGAACAAGCAGCTCTCCCACAAAGCGTTCTTCGGCAGCTTCCACGGTCGCCTTCCATGCCGCACTCCAAGGTAGTCCCGTCAAGCTGCTAGTTGGGCAGGAGAGTGAGTCTCCAGGCGCCGGGCCATCGACTCCCCGTCGTCCCCGTCACGCCAAGGTGGCGGAAGTCACAGCTACACCGGTGCAAGCCGACTCACAACCGTCACCGTTCCGTTCGCAAGGCCAAACGTCACCCACTCGATCAGGGGTCCGACGTCGCTTCCGGCCCGTCTTTCTCGAGCAGCAACAATGGTATGCTCGGGATCCCAAGGTGGAACGGATGTGGGCGGTTGCGGAGACGCTTCGGGACGAGATGGCTGAGTTGCGTGGGCATCCGCTTCAGAGGATTTGGCAACATGGAGGTGCAGTGGTTGGCGCAGCATGAGCATTCGGGAATATTAGCTGCCTCGTTGTGTTGATGAATTGCCTTGGAGTCGGTGCGGGCTTGTACACCATCTGATGTTTTCAAGGCTGTACGATACTGAAATAGAGTCCAACGTGGGCGGACGAGTTGAAGTGTGTTATGAATCCCGGCTCGCATGTCTTCCGCGTCCGTCGTCGCTGAAATTACGTACTACTGTGAGATGTCGCGATGACGTTTCAATGTGGCAGATCTCACTCGTTCGTCCGGCTTAACGTCAGTGTATCAAGGCATCTCCGGTGCATACTTGTCATGTGTGGCAGCTTACAAGTCCTTGAAGCACCACTTGCAGTGGGTGGAGCACGGATCATCCTCTGTGGCTCTACAGCATCTGCTTTCCGATGTGTCAGTCTCACCTCTTTTTACAGCAAGTCCCTGATGAAAGCGAACATATAAGTATACTTGGCACTGTACGTGGCATTCATGTGTGTGTGACGACGACAGATAGGATAGATAAAATATGCTCAAACACATCGCGCCAAGGCCTCAGCGCTGCAGCGTCAGCTTGCCTCGCATTCCGCAATCGCACCCAACATCTTTCCCACCTCGGTCATCGTCGGCCGCAGCGGCGCAATCAGATTCCAACACTGGTCCAACAATCCCCAAAATGCCTCCGCTTGTAATGCCGTCAGGCGCATCTCAGGCGCAGGCGGTGCTCCACGACACGGTCGAGCCCCACGCAAAATATCGATCGTCACCGCGTGGTCGTTGAGGCGGTGCGCATAGGGCAGCTCATTCGTGGCCACCTACATTGAATACGACAGAGGCGATGAGTATACCGATGCGGGGGCAGGGCGCACGTACCTCGAGACATACACAAGCAAACGAGAACACGTCGCTCTCACGCGTGACAGGACACACGACCCCGTCGTCCTCAACGAGGGAGAGAATCAACTCGGGTGCCAACCAACGCGTCGACCCGGCGAGTAACGACGTGCCCAGTTGACCAGCCCGCAAGGCGGCGTCCGAAGTGACTGAGAGCTCCTCCACGACCGTCGACAGCCCAAAATCGGAAATCAGGGCGTTCCCATCGTCACTGATAAGAATGTTGGTCTTGGGGGAGAAAAAGAGAAGGACATCAGATCATCCCGGACGAGACGGGATGAGTTGGGAAAACGTACTCCTTTGAGGTCCCCATGAACCACGACGGGCTTCATGTTGTGGAGGTAGCTCACGCCGGACGCGATTTGCCTCAGCTACACGATAGCTTGTCCGTCAACGCCTTTTCACTCCTTCGCAGCTTCACTCACCAGCGTTAATCGGTCCACCTGGACGTCCTCTCGTTGAATGTACTGCATGATCGTACCATTATTGCACCACGGAGACACCATCGCAATAGAGTGGACCGACTGGATCACACCGTACAAGGGGCAAATGTTGGCATGCTGTAGGCGATGCCAGGCAACGATCTCTGCCTTCAGACGCTAAGGCATCCATCAGGAACGAAACAACAAAGAAAATGACAAACGATCAAACGGCGCTCACCTTCCAGAGCTTCTCGCGCACGTCGTCCGCCATGTTCTGATACTGACGAAGAAACTTGAGCGCAACCTGTCCCGCGCACGCACGCACAACACACGTTCAGCACACATCCACCACAGAAACATTCAAACCGCCCAACACGCACCGTTTTCGATTGTCCCACCACATTCGTCCAATTCCCCTTCCACACGTCCGAGAAACCCCCATGACAGACCGGATCCCGTCCCACCTTGGACACCTCGTCCGTCAGATCGACCAACAGCACGTTCCCCTTGACAAGTAACGTCTTGGTCACTTCTTCCAGCGTCGCCTTCTGTCGTGCGCGTTGTTTCAGTCGCGAGTAATCGACGTGTTCCGGGATCCATCGGCATTCGTCGTAGTTGGCAAGGGCCCGGACGAGCGAGGTGAGCGAGGAAAAGTAGAGGTGGGTGGGGTTGCGTTGGAGGAGGGAGGCGTTCCGGAGGTGGACGTCAGAGCGGGATTCGATGCCGACGTCGACCCACACGGCGCCGTCGTGCCTTGAACTACGGATATGGGAAGTGGAGTCGATTCGGGTGTTTTGTACAGGATACTCCACATCGTGATCCTGATCCTGATCTTGACCGCCAAGGATATACAGTGCCAGCGTTGGCATCACCGGAAACAACAAATGTGCCGACGTCCTAACATTAAAAAAAGAAAAAGAGAAAAGGAACATCAATCAGGTATGATCAATGGGGGAAAAAGCGAATGCACCCACGGGTCACCCCCAAAGTCCTCGTCCAGCGAGGCAAAACACGTATCGGGGAGCACAAACTGCTGTTCCTCCGACGCCACCCCGAAACAAATCTCTGCATCCAAAAACCGCGGCCAATCGAACTCCTCGAACCGATGTCCCGTCCGCGTCGTCGTGGGACGACGACCATCCCCTTGCAGAAACGCATGAAAGCTTCCCAGGACGGCACGTCGTCGAACACGATGCCATGCATGTCGCGCTTTGACGATCGCGTCCCCGACGACGACGCGGCGAGTCAACCGACCGGCGGTTTCCTTGTACGCCTCGCTGTTGCGATACCGGAGGAACACGAAATACCGGAGCACCATCTCCCGGTCGCGTTTCGACATGGGTATCTCGAACCGCTGCGTCCTCGCAGTGCAGCGTCCCGGACCCGACGCTTCTGACTCCGACGCTGGATCAGCGCCCGCACGCGTACGCGCACAGATTTGGAGGACGAGCTGGGCGAGGATACGCTCGACGTCGTTCTCGAGACGCGTAAATGCCTGCTCTGCAGTACGTAGGGCGGCATGGCACCCCTCGTCGAGCGCGTCCGAATCGGCGATGAAATCGTGAAAGATGGTACGAATCTGTTCCGGGATCCGCCGCGTCTCGGAGAGAACGTTGTGGAAGACGTCATAAATGTGCATGCGATGGTCGTCCAGCGTGTGTTTGTGAGGGTCTCTGCCAACACAAAAAAAAAAAAAAAAAGGAAAAATGTGCCAAAATGGTTTCGGGAACGAGCAATGAGACCTACGCGTCCGAGAGCCAGAAACGCCAAAGAAATTGAGGAATATAAGGCTCGACCTCCGAGGGGGTGTCCATCATAGTTTCACGTCGTCTGGTGGGCCTAACTGCCAGAGTGCTGCTGAGGTTGCACTGAGTCTACTAATCACACAGCAAGTCGGCCAGCGACACTCACCAGATACTTGGTGTAGTACGTGCGTCCACGCTATGCTTGAAACCTAGGCCGTCGAGACCAGTTGTGCAGTGTCTGGTCAGATGAATCGCAAGCAAAAGCTGCCCCGAGACGGGTCAGGTGTAGGCCCCAGTGGGGGGTCCGGGGGTATGGTAGCGGATGGTAATGGCATGAGGCATGGGGGTACATATAAATCAAGTACCTCGTGTTGTCGAAAACATCGCCTCGCTCTAAATTGTGGTTATCTGCAACATCTGCCAGGAGTGGATTCACACGGTGGAGTACTGTTCTAAGCGAC
The DNA here is from genome assembly GCA_038092335.1 of Boletus vinaceobasis. Lineage (NCBI taxonomy): Eukaryota > Fungi > Basidiomycota > Agaricomycetes > Boletales > Boletaceae > Boletus > Boletus vinaceobasis. Next base: position 4,523 of record JBBPQE010000346.1, on the reverse strand, counting down.
ACACCGATGATATCATTCCCAACACTAATTCAAGAACAAGTGAATAGCACCACGCTGCGGCGTGTTTACCATAGATGTATATACTGTTCCAGAGTAATGATATTGAGCTGGTGCAGGCTAGTACAAGGCAGGCATGGCACTATCAACAATAACTTATGGGCTAAGAATACGGCGACTATCTACACATGGACTGGAGGAAAGAAAAAAAGGACCATGTGCCGGAAATAAGGGTAATTCCTAAAGACGACTCTGTACCGTCCTGGAACGCAGGTCGGTAAGACGAGAGAGAAAAAAAGTATACACCTTCACACTCGATAACTTGGAGGTGGAGGCGAAAACACTCTCGTTGGCTGAGTACCCGAGTTACCCTCGAAACTATGCTGAGGAGCATTGAAAGCATATTCCCCAGTGGAGGAATGCGCCGGTGGCTGTGCACCGGGAGGAATAACCGTTTCCGAACTTGCGTTCTCAAAGGGGTTCCGTAGTAGCTCTGCAGACGAGCGTGGTTCAGGAATGGTGTGCAATTGGTACGCCTGTCCATCTGCGGCGTTGGTCTGCAGCTCCCATACCGCGGTATCTGTGCTTTCCTCGCGTGGCCGGCTGGCGCCTGCAGCGCTCCCGCCACGCGAAGGCACAACAAGAGCCGTGTCGAACGAAACGTTGGCCCGGCGAGGTTGTGGAGCGAAAACGCGGGGATCCGTTGCGTAGCCCACTGCACGACCTTCTCTATCCCATTGCTGGTAAGGTGTGTCATAGGGAACATCTGAGTGGATGGTGGGGGTAGTGAGATTAACATCCGACGCATTAGGGTTGAATATGGAATCATCGGTTGATCCGGTCATGCCACTGTTTTGGTACAGCCCGTCTTCGTTCAACTTGGCTTGACTGTGGTGAGAGATTAAAAAACATCCTATCAAGGCAAGGTAATGACTGACCGGGCTTTTCGGCGGGCGTAGATGACTTGGGGCTTGACCCTGTTCACTTCTCTTTGAATGTACCACATGGCGGCCACTGTCACGATGAGGGTGATCCCACCGACAACGTAACTGAGAATTTTATTTTGAGTTGTGGCAGAACCTGGATCCGGATCAGCATGACGTTGCGAGGTGAAGAAGTAACCTACCAGTGGCATCACTCTCCAACAAGGTACCAATGTAGACGGTGATGAATTGTTTAGGCATGGACAAGAGTGCGGCGAGGATGAAAACGAATATGTTCATTCCACAAACAGCAAAAATGGCAGTTGTGACTTGACAGGGATCAGTGCAAGGGTTTAAATCCTGTTGGGTGACAAGGACTCACAGTGTGCTGGTACTGCACTATAACGCACAATCAAAGCGATTTTGAAGCCACCCTCTCGTACAACCTTGGCCAGACAGGCATACTGAATGCTCTTCTTTTCCTCTCTTTCGGCGCGTGCCTGGAAGAAGTACCTGAACGCGCTGTGGAGAGATGAGAGAGGGAACAGAGGGGCAAGTGAGTACGCACTAAAAGTTTCCAATCTCACCGAGTAACGTCCCAGCGGCCGTGATTGCAAAGCCAACCCAAACACCCCAGACCAAACCACAGACGATGGCCAAGATTTCGTGACCAAACAACTACGAGACAAGTTGAGCGAGAGACAGAAATGAGGGTAACGTGGAGACGGACTGGGGGGAAAGAGATGACGAAGAAGATGGCGATTGGTATGAGCCAACCAAAGGACAAACTGTTGCGGGCATGAAATCTCAGATGGTCAGGGGCACCAGTATAGGACGTTTTGCGTACCCATGCATCCAATCGGCGGCAGGCTGTATGGCGTGCACGATTTGGTCGTGATAAAAGATGAAGAGGGCACCGATGACAATGACGACGATGCCGACAGCGTAATAGACTGCAGAAGGTGAGCAGGCGGGAGCAATAACGGCAAAGCAGGGACGAACTGAGATATTTCTTGGTCAACAACTTGTCCCTCTGAAATATGGCGCGATAGTTTAACATGGTCTTTTGTTTCAGGGACCCGATCTCGCTGGGCGTTGGACTGGGCGTCCTAGCGGTGGCGCGGGCATCGCTGGCGACGGGGTTGTAGGCGGCGGGGGCGGGGCTTGAGTAGCCTGGATAGCCGCTCATGTTTCAAAGAGAGGACAGGTGATTTGGGGGGGAAGGACCAGCTTCTAAGTAGTTGTGGATGATATTGGACACAGCGCAACCTTGGAACACAAAACGTGAGACAGTTGCAGGATGCCAAGCCTTAGTACTGCCATACCTTTGGCTCATGTTGTCCGAGCACACCCTCAACCACATCGCCAAAAACTTGGCCGACATCGGCGCCATCGCCTTCGACGACTACCTCGACGGCAAATCCGCAGCTGTACTGCATCTCCAATCCGCACCGTCCACCGCCAGCGAGCCCGTCGACGTCAATAATGCAGTCGCGCGACTCCACCAAGCATGTCAACGCGCCTTTCGAAACACTGACGTCCTAAAATTCGAGTTTATCGAACAGAACGGCTCGAGGCGTGAGCTCTTCCGAACCCGTTTACAACGTCCCCTGACCCCGGTCTGTGACAGACAAGCAATGCATACTGACTATCACCAAACCCGACGGCGTACAGCGTTCGTACGCAACCCAACCTATCTTTGTGAAAAAGAGCGAGGCAAAAGCAGAGGCGGCGAAAATCGCCATCAACATGGGTGCACTCGATTTCCTCACGGGTGGGGACGGCGAGACGAAACCCAGCGCGCCCGCAGAGACGTTCAGCGCTGTCAATGCTGCCGCTTCCGATGCCATGTCAGTGCATTCCGAGACTATGCCGGCAACGTTCATCAACGACATTGAGCAATGCTGTCTCGAGTGGCGTGCCGGCTGTGTTACCCCGCACTGGGTTCCTTTTTTTGACGCTAAGTCGGCGCATAGTCAGTCCCGATCTCGCTGCTCGCCCGGTGATGCACTGACACAAGATAGAACAGGGTTATGCACTTCGCATCCGGCTTTCCCCGCACGTCGCCCGCGTCTACCTTTCCGATCCCACATTTGACACCTACTTGGATGCAAAGGCGGCTTGTGCCAAGGCTGCCGTCTTTGAAGGTGTCCTAGATTTTATCAGACACAGAAATGGTCAACCGCGTCCCTTGTCTCCTAGTTCCTCATCTTCGTCTGTCGCCCCACTGCCCCCTCTGGCAACACCTTGGACACTACAAGGTTTCCACGACTCCCTTCCACGACCATTCCCAGAGTCTTTCGACACCAACGACGCCTCCAAGATCAACGCCCCGGGATGGTTGAACACTATGGTCCAAAATGCCAGAGGAGGAAAGCTTGTGCTGTCGTTCTTCTTCACGTCGGATGTCTCACCTGGTTGTCAGTATTATGGCCCAAGTTTTCGCTTCGTCACTCAATTCTCTCATAGTGCACGGTTGTCTTCTTAAGCTCGATCGTCCTGGGGAGTACAAAGCGTCCCTCGTCGACGCCAGGTTTCTCAAGCGATCCGACGCCAAGGCGGCAGTCTGCCTGCAAGCTATGTCCGAGGGTATCGGCGACTACATCCGGACCATTGCATCCGCCGTCGACACCAAAGTCACACTCGTGATGCGTTCCTTTTCGAATAACCTGGTATATCCTGCATTGGCATCAGAGCTCAGCAAGCTCAGCACCGAGCTTCATCCACATTTCGAGTACGACAAGGAGAGAGACGGTTGGGATCTTTCACTTGCTCGCACCCTAGAGACGTTTTTTGACTATCTCGATGCATAGCGTTCGGGGCCACCTTGACCGTCAGACTGTGGACCTCGCCCGCGCCAGAGCAGGTCCGACGATATACCGTCCCGAGTGACTACCGCAATAAAGTGGACGCCAAGGTGGCTGTCATCTGTCACGCCGCTGAACAAGGTGTCGTCGAATTCGTTCGATTTCAGGGAGGAACCCCTCCAGATGGCTATACAAGCCCCTACATTTTGCGCACCTACAACCCAGACGCGTCCCGAAAGCGAAAGCAACCTGGGTCTGCGGAAGACGCAGAGCAGGGTCGACCGGCAAAGAAGAAGAAAAAGGGTAAACGGAGGGCAGAGGGCCTGTTCCACGAGGAGGGCAGTCAGCTCACCGCGGTGGGGCAGCATTTGTGCGTCCACCCGAGCAGCGACCAGATTCACAGCATTTCCGGACCCGACGACATGGGTCTGTCACAGAGCGTCTCCGGGGACGGCTCGTGCAACCCATCTCAACTAGGTGTTGGGAGTGGGGGTGGATCGGGTGCGGCTCGTCTTGGGGTGTATGGCCACGGGGCATCGCACAATGCACAGTTGTATGCGTCGTCGTATCATACGGTGTTGGGTCCCCGATTTGTGGTGGGCGGTGGACAGGGCAGTCGTGGCTATGGTGTCTACGCAGTGCCTCTCGCGTATGGTAGCGGATCGCACCCACCGCGCGCTGTCGATGTCCCGCCCCCTGAGAGCGGACGGTCTCGTGCATGGCCTGTCGAGCATGCAGAATTCAACACCGAATCATTTGTAGAGGCTAAGAGTCTTGTATACGAGTGACTTCTTGA
>JBBPQE010000345.1:0-25115 GCA_038092335.1 Boletus vinaceobasis | reverse complement strand
CGCGGTAGTTCAATCGTCCTTGCTACAGTGGTTGGTACGATCCGTTGATCCAGAACATCGCCTATTATACCTTCGCAACCAACGCCCCGGGATACGGTCAACTTCAATCCGATAAAGTGTTGAAGGGAGTCTTTAATGCCCTTTACGCCTCCAATGGATGTGTCGCGCAAGAACAGGACTGTTATGCCGCTGGTAACTCCACTGAATCTGACAACATCTGTCGTCAGGCAGACGATTACTGCGTACGTAGGGCGTCCGTACACCTACAGATTCACTACTCACATCAGAACCGTTTACCCAACAGGCCAACCACGTCTTCGTTCCTGCGATTGGAAACAGAGACCCCTATGATCTCCGGCAGAATTCCTCTGCACCGTTCCCCCCTGAATACTACGTGAATTACCTCAACAACCCGGAGGTTATGAGCGAGATTGGCGCTGAAACCACCTATCAAGAATGCCCCGATGCACCCTACGAATTGTTTGTCAAAACTGGAGATGTATGTCTGATTTGGGGCTCTCGGCGCCGGAAGGTTCACCCAAATTAATATACGCTCTATAGGACGCACGAACGTGGCTTCCTCAGCTCTCCGAGTTGGCGAATTCTGGAATGAAGATTCTCATTTGGGTATGCGAGCCCGATAGTAACCCCCTTGATCTTACTGAGATTCCTTTCTACACTTAGGCTGGTGATGTCGATATCATGTACGTATGCATCTACAATGTCTTCTGGTATTTTTTTCCTGATGATGTGTCATTCTGCAGCTGCAACTGGCTTGGTGTAAGTTTCTCGAATTTCGCTCTTCCACCACCTCCTGAATGCTCCTCAGGGTTACGCCTCCGTACTTGCCATGGACTGGTACGGTAATGCGACACTCCACAATACGCCGCTCAGTAACATCACACTCGACGGCACGCCTATCGCGGCCGTCGCAAACGTGGACAACTTCAGTTTTGCGTGCGTTGCTATTTCATTGCTCGTCATAATTTATGTTGATCCAATTCCAAACAGGAGGGTCTTTGCTGCTGGTCATGAGGTGGTACGTCGTGGCCGACCCTCACATGTGCAGTTCAAGCATTGAATTCACTGATTGATACATTTTTAGGCTGCGTTCCAACCTGCGGCAGCTTTAACGATCTTCAACCAGGTCATTAACAAAGAGCCTCTCCACTCGGTATAGGGGCCGGGATAGGTGTCGAGGGAGAATTCACCGTCAATGCGGCCAAGGTATCATATCCAAGCAAACATACATGTACCGACAGAATACCCGATCAATATGAGCATTGCTTCTGCATTTGGTGTGTACATTGTCTCAATCGGAACGTACTTCGCGCGAGACAGAGATATATATCCCTTCGCCGGTTTATCACGGTCGTAAGCTCATCGTCGAGGACCTCGCTCCCAATGACAAACACGCCTACGATGCATCTCGACAAACTCTCTTCGTGGTTCATAGCAATTCCCAAGAAAGACCCGGAAGATCAGCGGTTCTGTGCGTCCACCTCTCCCGTGGCTACTTCCATGTCAACACCGTTTTGGGAGACTTTGGCGAGGCGAACTCGCTCTTTCTGGTTTGATTCGTGAGCGGTGCGCCCGTCGGCTGCTCCGCGCTCCAAAAGATCTCAGCAGAGGAGGCAGCACGGGGCCAGACGACCGGGCCGAGGTGTTGTGGTCCGGATTGTTCGGCCCAGGAGTACATAATTGTTCGCCTGGTCTCATCGTCAATGACCGAGCGCGCGTCCTTGATGGACATGAAGGCCCCCCCCACGACATGAAACGGAAGCCATTCTCGTACGACTACTCCCCCTTACCCGGTTCCTGGAATGTATTATGTGGTGGATTGAATACCACACGGAAATATGATCGAATCGAGGTGAAGTAGTAGAGACACGATACTTACAGTGATGCGTGGTAGACTTTTGATGGTGATCTTCCCGTCATCTCCACCAATTGCGAGAAACCTGCCGTCTGGAGAGAGTGCGATTGAACGTATGACATCAGTGTATTGGATGAGACCAAGTTGGGTGTGTGTCGACGTGTCCCAAAACGTGACGGTATGCCTTGCAAAGTATGCGATGACCCACGTTGCAGCAGGGCAGTTGGTTTTACTGCCGGATACGACGAACAGGTGGTCATTTGACGAGGGTCACATTTACTTTGATGTCCACGAGCAATCGGCCATCGTTGTTGTCGTAGACTCGAACAAAGTGAAAAGTAGCTGTCGCGATTCGGTCACCTTGCGGAGAGTATTTCGCTGCTCTGACCCAACCCCCGTGGCGAAGTGGGCCGAGCACTTGCGTACGAGTTGCAACGTCCCAGACGGTGGCTGTGTCGTTATGCGATCCAACTGCGATCCTTTGAGACAGCAAGACAATGAACAATCCCCCTTGTTAACATCGTCGCCATTCGTTTGCGGTCTTCCACTCCCCGCACTTGAATCCCGTCTCCACTGCCGCTCAGGAGATACTCTTGTCCGACGGTCAGCATCAACGCAGACTCATCTGGTCAGTACCCACCGTTCATTGTAGACATGGTCATCAATAACGCAGTGTAGCAGAGTGGTGGAGAGATTCAACAAACAAGCTGCGGTTCGCATGCCTTCTTCGCGCTATGTATACGTTGCCCTGGGCCTTCATATAGACCTGCACACACGCGGTCTATCGCCTCGTATTTTCGACGCCTGTTCACACCCAGATTACCCTTAGCTGGTCCCTGTGTTCGTAACGAGTAGTCGTTCCTTCATACCAGTGGATACGAACAACTATCCGCACGGCCGACAAGTTGTCACCGACACCCCACACTCCACCATCGCACGCGTGTCTACTCAACGAATCTAGGAACAGTACTTCATATACATATGCCACACAGCACCAGTGGCGACCACCACTGGCTCTTTATTGGCATATTTTTATTATCAAGTTTGGGTTCTATATGTGATACCAGCCAAAGTAGTGGTAGTGTACACAACATGACTCCCAGAATACAGCTAACTCCGGCATTGATTAGCAGTAGCAGCTCGCGCCTTCAATTAGTGGCCAGCTGTCACTGATCGGAGCACAAAACCTCCGCGACGATGGTGAACCACATACTGCCATTCGAGGGAAGCGATTGCCACACGTTGTCGACAACGCCCAGCTGAGCGTCCTGACCCATAGAAGGGGCGGAACGACTTTTTGCTCTCAGTTTAAAGAGAGCGTCGTCGCCGGCGCCATCACCGACCACGACGTACGCAAGCGTCACCGAAGACGCACGCTCAGCCTCGAATCGCCAGCTACGAGGAACCGGTACTAGCACTCCCGCAGATCAGATCTATTGACGTCAACCCCCCGAGGTTCCAACTCGCTGATCTTCTGGAAGCTGAGGAAGAATGGACCAAGGCTGCTCGCATCTTTATAGGCGATTCGCTTGACTCTGGCTCGCGGTACGAGCAACTCCCCCGATGTCATCCTGCGCTAATAGTTTTACCGCCAGTTCGTGTCCTGACAAGGACAAATTTCACGTCCATGTCCGTACCGTTCGCCCCCCTCTTGGAAGATGAAGACTCAGTACAAGCAAAGACGTACTACAGGCATGCAGCTTCCATATCGAATTCTATCACAGATAAAGAGATCCAACTTCAGTTTGGACTATGTCAAGCAAGAATCGACGGCTACGCTCGCAAATTTTAGGGCTGCATTGAGGTATCACGAACTCCCCTGGGTTGCCGAGTTCGACGAGGAGGAGCGAAAGCAAATTCTGTAAGCATGCAACGTCTACTAATAGCATGATATACTGAACAGAAAGCCGGTTATCATGTCTGCATGCTGGGGAAAAGTGTGGACGCCGCTGTGTGATGTAGCATACGAAAGTTTTGCAAGATTAAATCACACAGAAAATATTCCCACAAAACTGCGCCGCCGTCTCGAGCGATAAGCAGGTGACACGCCATCTGAGCGTTGTCGTTTACTTTTATGGTAAGACTTATCAGGTCGGAGCTGACAATACCGCTCGACCGAGTTTCGTTTGCACAGGACCACCATGTGGTGCCCGAGCAAATATACCAAGTAGCCTCAATTCCACGGAGCCAGCCACCAGGTACCCCTTTGCTCTCACTGCACAGCATCCATAAGAGACTCGCATGGCGTTCATGCACATTCTGCTTTCCACCCCACGGGTTGCCTTCTAGCAGCAGAGATGCGCCTCCAGTCGTTCATTTCTCCGGTCGCCGCCCTCGTCGTAGGACCGGTCTTGGTTCAAGCGGGGCTATCTCACGGCTCCAGCCAATTAAGCACGAGACACCTCGCGTTTCGCTCCCAGGTTCAGAATGACACGAACCTTCGCTATGTCGCAAATTCTGGGATCTGCGAGACAACGCCCGGTGTTACCCAGTATTCCGGCTACATTGATGTCGGGACGGATATGTCGATGGTCAGCACGTTAAGAATATGGTGAACTGGCTAGTGCTGACGCTTCAATGTGATAGTGGTTCTGGTTCTTTGAGGCTCGCAACTCGCCTGAGACTGCCCCGTTCACACTTTGGTAAGGGTATCACAGGATGCGCCTACACGAGGGTGGGATCTGATGTTCTCACTTGAAAGGTTGAATGGTGGCCCGGGTTGTTCCTCTATGATCGGTCTCTTCCAAGGTTAGTTGCTACATATGTGGTCGGGGATGTACTGAGTCTTGCATCGTTCATGTCCAGAGAATGGGCCATGCTCGGTGAACGAAGATGGAAATTCGACATACCTCAACCCATACAGGTAAGACTACCATTCGATCATAGGATGGCGTCTGAATAGGCAAGGCAGTTGGAACAACGTGAGCAACAGTGCGTACTTCGCGATTTGACTCTCAAGGCGCGACTGATGTTCCCGTCCCAGTGATTTACATTGACCAGCCAATCGGGACTGGATTCTCCTATGGGACGGACACGGTCAACAGCACAGAAGCTGCGGCACCGTTTGTATGGAAAGCGTTCCAGGTGCTTTTCGAGAGCCAGCTCTTCTCACAGTACGCGAGCCGCGAGTACGTGCCATGGGTTTCCCCTTTCTCCGGGAGTGTATTTACATCGTAAAATCAGGTTCATCTTTGCGACAGAAAGCTACGGTGGCCACTATGGACCCAGCTTCGTGACATACTTTGAGGAACAGAACGCGTTGATTGCCAGCGGTGCAATCGAGGGAGAACCTATCGTCGTCAGTGCCCTCATGATCAACAAGTGAGCTCTACCCCAGCGATCGCACGCGGTAGTTCAATCGTCCTTGCTACAGTGGTTGGTACGATCCGTTGATCCAGAACATCGCCTATTATACCTTCGCAACCAACGCCCCGGGATACGGTCAACTTCAATCCGATCATGTGTTGAAGAAAATGTCTGATGCCCTCTACGGTCCCAACGGATGTGTCGCGCAAGAGCAGGACTGCTACGCCGCTGGTAACTCCACTGAATCGAACGACATCTGTCATCAGGCAGACGATTACTGCGTACGTAGGACGTTCGTATGTCTACAGATTTATTACTCATGTCAGAACCGTTAACGCAACAGATCAACTACGTCTTCGTTCCGGCAGTTGGAAACCGAGACCCTGACGATCTCCGGCAGAACTCCTCGGCACTGTTCCCCCCGGAATACTACGTGAACTACCTCAACAACCCGGTGGTTATGAGCGAGATTGGCGCTGAAACCACCTATCAAGAATGCCCCGATGCACCCTACGAACTGTTTGTCACAACTGGAGATGTATGTCTCATTTGGAGCCCTCGGCGCCGGACAGTTCATCCGAATTCATGTACGCTCTATAGGACGCACGAACGTGGCTTCCTCAGCTCTCCGAGTTGGCGAATTCTGGAATGAAGATTCTCATTTGGGTATGCAAGTCCGATAATCACCCCCTTGATCTTACTGAAATTCCATTTCACAACTAGGCTGGTGATGCTGATATCAAGTACGTATGCATTTACAACGTCTTCTGGGCATTTTTTTCCCTGATGATGTGTCATTCTACAGCTGCAACTGGCTTGGTGTAAGTTTTTCGCATCTCGCTCTTCTACCACCTACTGAATGTTCCGCAGGGTTACGCCTCCGTACTTGCCATGGACTGGTACGGTAATGCGACACTCCACAATACGCCGCTCAGTAACATCACACTTGACGGCACGCCTATCGCGGCCGTCGCAAACGTGGACAACTTCAGTTTTGCGTGCGTTGCTACTTCATTGCTCGTCATAATTTATGTTGATCCAACTCAAAACAGGAGGGTCTTTGCTTCTGGTCATGAAGTGGTACGTTGTAGCCCCCCAAGCATTGCATTTACTGAATGGTACATCTTTAGCCTGCGTTCCAACCTGCGGCAGCCCTAGCGATCTTCAGTCAGGTCATTAACAAAGAGCCTCTCCACTCGGCATAGGTCCAGATAGAACAAGGTACATGGATGCATTAGATAATGTTTAACCACAGCATTCCTGCGCAGGTATCATGTAGAGTTGTGTAAATTCCACAGCACTATGAACAGGAATTTTCAAACGAATGGAGCATCCACCACAAAGGGGGCGAAGGTATCACATCGTCCAAATCCGCCTATTGCGGAATATCCAAGCAAACAGACATGTACCGAAAGAATACCCGATCAATATGAGCAGTGCTTCTGCGTTTGGTGTGTACATTGTCTGAATCGACAAGTTGATGAGGCCCGTGGCGACATTCGCCTGAATATTGCATCCTCTCAGACAAGTCGGGAGGTTTTGCAACGTATTCGTACTCACGAGGAGGAAGACCACGAGCCCGTTCTTGTTTATAGCATCGAGTAAAGTGGGAGCCGACTTTGGGGTGGAGGTCGTAGGATCCTCTTGCAGGATTCTTTTACCCGAGGGATCCGATGGGTCTTTTAGCTTTGAAATACGAGTAGGAAAAAAGATCATATCTAAGAGATAAAATGCGAGGATGAACGAGGTGTTGAAGGCCACGATCCAGAGAATATATGGCAAGTTTGCCTGTATCGGGAAAAAAAAAAGTGTGCAGTGTGTCAACAGCCTACTCGATGCATCGTAGAGCAAGAACACCAACCATCCTTCGCGAGACTTTAAGACCGTATCTTACGAGTGCCAGCAGAGTCCACCACAGTACAGCGTACGAAAAGAGTTCGATGGTGGTCTTGGCACTTTGTCTAGGGGCGGAGAGATCCAACTTTGTGAGACGCTGGGAGTTATTACTACCCTCAGACAGAATAACCTGCTGTTTACGGAAGATGGATGGAGAAGGTGGAAGGATGATCGTGCCAAGAGAAAGGCCCATGATATGAAGTGAGAGATAACCTGAGGACGTGAGCCTTGGTAGTGGAGTGGGTTCAGGGACCTCTCTTACCCAAGAGTGAAATCAGTCCCTCCTTGTTCGCGTAAATGATATTGTTTCGAGGGGCATCGAGGAGGATGACTTCCAGTCCCAAAAACGACAGTGCGAATTGATGCACTAAAGTATGTTGGGTTGAGCAGATCACTCCAGGAAATCTATCGTATCGCTCACAGACACCGATCCAAAGACCTAACAGTGATATAGGCATGTATTTGATAATCGGATGGAGGGCCACTTCTGCGACCGGCAGAATGGCAAGGGTCAGGAAAAAGTTCCAATGTACCCCGTATTCGGTGACGTGTTCCTGGAACGAATGAGTTCACAAAGTCCAAGTGATGGTGACGAGTCATCATACAGGATATTCTGTTCCCTTCACAAGTAATACCCGAACGATACCTAACACAACGATTGGTAAACTCTTTTTGATTATCCGGTATAATTTTGGTTTCACATCCGCATGCAACTTGGATGGATCCTTGATGAGGGGTATCGCAGAAACGATGCCTTGAGAGAAAACGAACGACCCGACTCCACAATCCATCTAACCTGACGAGATCGAGAGCTCCGTCGACATGGATGCAAGGGTAGCACGTACCAGCGAGACACCATACGTTTCACACTTTCCAAGGGAACGTGGGAAGACAGGAAAGTCGACGGCGAGAATGGAAAGCATCGTCATTAGGATCATGTTGGCGCGGTATGTTGTGAGTGCTGGAAGGGGTGTCAGTGCCGGTACAGGCCCATCAATGATACCACGATTGCGCGGAGTCATGCTTGGCTGCGCCTGCTTTGTCGTCGAAAGCAGAGGTGTCCCTCTTTCGATCTGAGGGAGGAGGAGTAAGACGCAGGTTGGTGCCAGAAGGAGCACCGAGAATGTCCCAGGTGCATCAGCATAGATAGTCAGCGCAAAAGACAGGGGTAGGACCAACACCAGCCATTCGAGAACGAATGGCACGGAACGGAACACGGTCAGACGCGTTCGCAGGGCAGAATGTAGAGTTATCGATGCCTTGTGACCTTGAGCAACAAAGCCTCCGACATGTCGCACTGGACTCACCAGTGCTACTGCTGATATAAGGTTGACGTGGAAGACAGATGAGCCTGTCATCCCAGAAACAAATGCCTCTTTCGAGGCCTTGTAATCATTGTCCATGTGACCTGAGTTTGTCGACATCCCCAATGAAGGTACTGATCCAGCATGGTTTGGTGTTGAAAGTTGAGTGCGGTAGATTTTCGAGCCACGTGACTGACACTGACGATCATTGATTACGTAAGCAGGCACAGGGTTGCGAAATTTAATTGCGGTCCGGGTGGTCCGCTAGGGCCGTACAAGTAGAGTTTTACTGCCAACAGAGAACGGACCGCCAGCGGAATTTACTGCCAAGGAGTAAATTTCGACTAGCCATTCCCATACCTAGCTTCCCTCAAGTAACCGTCTGCACGGGTCCGACAAAACTACGGCAACCCCAAGTGACCCAATTAAAAAGAACGATAACAACGACTCCACCTACGGCCAGGATGGCGTAATTCATGTTCAACACGTTGACAGGATATGACGTGGGTAACACGAAAAGTACACAGATGAATGAGCTGAACTGTCAGCAGAGTTAGGAGAAACGTGACTTGTGAAGATAGATCGGACTGACCAGAAAGCTCGTGAAGTTGATGGGCCATGACCACTTTCCCAAACTAAAAGGTCCAGGTTCCGGGAGTCTGGCATGACGGCGATCAGTCGTCAGCGCTTCCAAGACTAATATTGCGCTCACGAGTCGGGCCAAAACACCCGGATGGCGATGGGCTGTAGATAACTGAGCATCACAGATATTGCCGCAGAGGACAACATTGCATTAAACTGTGGAATAATTAATTTGACAGGTAAGTGAGACGTTGCATGTACGCACAGCAATGGTTGAGCCTATATAGGCACACGAAAGGATACACCCTACAAGCACAGACGTCCACACGCCCCAATAAGGAGCTTGAAAACGATTGAGAGCCATAAACTTTTCTTTCGCAGGAAATGCGTTGTCTCTTGCAAGAGCGTAAAATAGTCTCGAGCTTGCAGTAAACGCAGTGATCGATGCTGTTGTTTGCGCAAACGTGACGACCACAAGGCACACAATGGTGAGTTTCGGTCCAACCGCATCATAAAACAATTGTGCGATCGGTATAGCGTAAGTCGTCGCCTGCACATTAGCAATGCTCTGTACGGAGAACAGGAGCGCGAGCATGTATGCGAGACCGATAAACCATGAACCTGCAATGCTTCCCACAACGGCGAGGGGTGCGAGGATCTCGGCGCGTTTTACTTCTTCAGCGACTTGAGCAGCCGTCTCGCAGCCTTCTAGGGTATAAATGGCCTCATGTTCACTCAGATATGGTAAATCTTGGTAAAAATATGTCATTTACCTGGAGGAAACCTAAGAGGACGACAAAGCCTCTCGAACCCCACCCAGTGAAACTGCGATCGTCGCATGAGGACCAACGCACCACGCATTCAATCACCCTACTTACTCTTCATAGTTGGTGAATACAAAAGAGGCCGAATTCTTTTGAAATATATCAGCCGACTGCTCATTGGCACAATGGAGTATTCACCTTCACAGGGGCCTTCACAAGAAGCGTTATCACTAGCACAAACGTGCCTCCGAACGTCCACCAAACATTGAAAATACTCATCCGCCCGATGGCTTTCGTTCCAATTGTGTTGACTATGCCCGAGTTAATATTGACAGCCCAAGCTATCACAACGATTTCAACACGGGTCAAGGATCGGCCTTGGCCAACTTCTGCCATTGAAGCGATGTACAACGCCACGCTGACCTCGTTATCGAGGAATGGCGGTCGTAATGGCGCGAAACTCACCTGAGGTTTCCGGCGGTACCAGTGAAGACCATTGCAATGGAGTATATCCATCCCGTACAGACTAGGCTGGGTTGAGTCTGCGGTTCGACAAAGGATCCATTCAGACGCACATCCGAGGATAGGTAAATTGGGTTTCATCTTGCAGACCCAAAAGTAAAGACCGCCTAGAGTTGGGCTAGCAAATATCCATGAGTTTGCGGGTGTAAAACTCGCCGGAATTCTCACTATGAGCTGCAAATTTCTGCTAGACTGAGGGCTATGAGAAACATGAAGAAACTGCATATCTGCCATGCCAGTGAGGCGACGTTGATCAGATGGAAGAACCCGAATCGGAACGAGATCTACTTACGTTCCATCCCCAGAACAATCCAAGTGGGCCTCCAGAGAACAGCCCAGTTTGAAAGGCACTACTCATCCCAGTGAGGATCCCGATAGTACAGAACGATATTCCCAACACCCCAAACAGTGACATTTCACGCCGAAATTCAGGTTTATACCCGAGATCGGCGAGACGCTGGTCCGAGGTATCAACATTACCCTTGGTAATACTAGTGATCTCCTCAATCTTCTCGGGACTTGCACTTTCGTTAACCGTCGACATGGGAGACACAGTGAAGGTGCGCAACATTAGGAGGGCGTTCTGCTATTTATGGATCAAACATCACGAGGCCTGGGGGGTAAGTAAGAGGATGGTCATGGGGACGACTGTGAGACAAACAACGAGCTTCTCAAGCGAAGAACTTGGAGACAAGTCACCAAAAGGCCGACTCGGAGCGATAACTTATCGATATGCAATAAGCAGTCCACACGAGGACACGGATGAACGGATGAACCTGAAAACGTAGTAATCAATAAGTTCGCTCCTCCACACGAAGATGATGTCGAGTCCACGTCCGAATGGCGAAGCATTACTGGCCTCCAGCGACGAGTAAAAATTCTCACAAGCAGAGTGAGTTCGTGTACGAAGATGCATCTGTCACTGGCAGAATTCCGCCGTATCCGAGAGAGCGACAAGAACAATCCTCTCGCAAAGTGGCCAATCGGCTGCGCCTCAGCAAGGTCTACGGTGGAACTTTCTTGACGAAGTATAAAAGTCGCACAGATGTAAGCAGGATGAAAGCAGAATGGTCAATACTCTGCTCGCGTACGTGGGTTATGCACATTAAAGCTGTCTGGCTAAGTATCATGACAATGTCTGGCGTGTGCCTTCGTATTACTCGGCATAAAGGGCAGTCGATTGGCTGGTACTCGGTAAATATGATATGCGACAACTCGTGTGATAAATGGCTAACACAAGACACGTGAGCCGCGAGGAGGATGGGTAGAAGTGACCACGCACCATACCAACATGAGGGTCTGATAAGAGGAATTCAAAGGCAGATGAAGGCAGATGGGCGGAACGACAATTACTTGATTCTTAACAGCGTTTCAAATCTCCCAAGGATGACACAGCTGACTTCACCACGTCCACGCCCATGGATAGTTACGAAGCTTACCAAGCGAGGCGCCCCTCCTCCGCTCTTCCAAGAGCGACGTCTATACCGACAGTGAATCCCGACCCAGCCTGTTCAAATACCACCTCGTTGCCTGTCCTTCCCAGGATACTTGCATTTATGCATTTCTTGTTCGCCGGGATAGGTGAGTGGACGTGTGCATATTTAGGGTATTGTTCGTGTGGCACCAGAGTCGCCGATATCACTAACGGACCCTCAGGGGGAGGCGAGGCATAGACTCGCGACAAGTCTTCACAGTGTTCGTCCTTGTGATTGAAAGAAGTGCGACGGGTCTTATTCGTGCTAGAATAGGACCTGGACGTGGGCAATGAGACCGCCCTGGGTCTTGGAGCGAATGGAGGATTGGAAATGAGTGGAGGTCGGGGCGACGGCGACGGCAACTGTAACGATGATGGAATGGACAATGATGACCACGGCTGTAGTAACAACGCAGAAGCATCTAATCTCCCCTGTTCGTCGTTCACTGCGGTGGAAACGTCCTCATCGACAGCAGCTTGATTATATGGTGACGGGGTACTGCACCGGAACATCGGAGGGACAGAGGACAATGGTGCCGAAGGCGCGGGGGGGACCACATACATACTCGCAGTACGCTTACGCGGCTGTGACGGATAGAAGCAGAAAGGATCGTCCTCGATCTCTGCGAGCCCCTCTAAGAGACCACATTCAGGTTCTTCAGCTGGAACAGTGAGAGGCACCGCGTGCGGGAATCCAACGGTATCAACCCGGACGGGCTCGAATGAATCCTCGTTGTCGTCCTCGCACACAGGAAATAGTTTCGTAACGCTGTCAACAAAGGTCACTCTTGATGACCTCTTGCCCTGTATCGTTTCCGTGCGATGTACTGAGTTAAGGATGCCATACTTGCTGGCAGTAGATTTTTGTCCATCCTCTGCACCCCAGGCATACATCGCAAGTGGTGAGCTCCGCAACGGTATTCCAAGGGACAAACCAGTGGGCACGATTGGTCCACGCATCTGCGGAATTCCTGTCGATCGAGAGAAGAGACCAGCAGGCTTCATTGAGGACCTGAACGTCGAGAAACTGCCGTCCCACACCTTCGGCACAGAGCGAGAGGTAGTATATGGGGCAGAAATCTTAATGCCTGAACTCCACGCGCGTCGCTTTGCTTTCATTTCGAGGGACCTCTCCGTTTCAGCGTCCAACCACTCATTCTTTGCTCCAATGGATGTCGCTCTGACAACCCTCCACCCCTCCTCACGAGCCCGGCTCCGGACGATCTCGAGTGCGGTGCAAATACGCTCAAGATGGGCAAAGCGTGAGGCAATAAGTTCGTCGGCGTGTGTATCTTTGCTGTCAAAGTTGTAGGTGCTCGAGGAAGTAAATGCGGAAGATGTTGGAGGGTGCAACGTCTGGACAGGCGTTGAAGGTGCATTTGAATATTGGGCCAAGGCATTTCTTGAGCGAGGGCGAGATGAACTGGCTCTAGACACCAAAGGTGCTTGAGGGGCGAAGCACGTTACATGTTGAGCCGAGCCCCGCAATCCCCGTGGAGGCAGGACCAGGGGAAGATCTTCTCCGTCCTCAGGTGTCCGGACAGACACCTGACTGTCATCTGACTCATCATCGTTAACATCAGAAGGGATAAGAGGACACCTCGAGAGGTCAAAAGCCGTATCCGCCAGTCTGTCGCCATTGCCATCGCTGCAATCAAGACCAGAGTCCGTCGCATGTAGATGCCCGTCCTCAAAGCTTGACGATATGCTGTACATGCCAGGGGTAACACGACGTCCCATACGGCTGAGCTCGAGTGTAAGTTGTTCGTTGTCGTCCCAATCGTCGCCGACCGTGAAATGTTCTCCCAGAAGGTTGTCGTTATGGCCGTTGTACTCGACTAAAAAAACATCGGCCTCGTCGAAGGACCTGGAATGGTGGACATATCGAACACCCCATTCATCCGCTGGAACACATTGACTGAGTGGAAACTCTGGAGATACAAGCCTTTCTTACCTTGCTCTCGGCGGGGATAGACGACTCGGTCGGTGTCTTCCGTGCTCAATATATCCGGCAACGGAGATGGAGCACGGCAACGCCATTGCTCTGACTCGCAGTCATCGCTACGGTCTCCAAAGTCAAAAGCCTTCCTGCCCTCACTTTGAGTCCTCCTGTGCCTGCTCCCACCTGCCCTTGTACTGCTAACCCCAAACCCGTGGGGCTTGGTGGTCTCGATGGATTCTATTTCCGCCCGAACTTCACTGGCCATAGCAATCAAAGTCCATTCGACATACCCAGCGGCAGGGAGGTGTTGAGGTGTGAGAGCTGATATGACATGGCGTCTGCAGACATCAACGAGGGTTGCTCGAGCCCGTTGGCGAAAAATCTCTGGATCAGGATGCCCTGAGGTAGAGCTGGTTCGTTTGGAAGAGATTAAAGAAGTCACGCTACTGGCAACGGGGAGGGGTGGGGGTGGAACGGGAGGTGGGGCAGTGGGGGGCCGAGAGGGTAACGACAATGAAAGCGACTTGGGAACCAACGATCTGTTGACCCAAGAATCAACCGGGAGATCAATCAATTCATTCAAAGGACGAACATACGATATTAAAGAAAACAAAAGAGACCGTTGCTTCTTGTGTCTCCCTGATTTTGAAGGTTTTGTAGGACTACCCCTAGACGGGATATCCTCTACGCTACCAGCCGAGCTTCCAGAACAGGCACTGCCTTCCATGCTATCTCGATGGTTTTCAGGCTCGCTGCAGCGTTGGACATCGACAACGACGTCCGACAACATTCGAACACAGTCCGAATTCATAGGAAGGATTATTACTTGTCCATCGACGAACATCACCTCAATTTCCTTTTGTAGGACGTCCATAACCACTTCGCGAATGCGAGTGACGAGCCCTACTGCTCGATCAAGCATGTGAATGCTCGACGGGGGCTCGAGGTGCAGAATGGAAGTAAGAATTTGCAACTGTGACGACCATGCAGCAGGAAGGGTCGGGCCAGGGCCGAGATCATGGAGAGGGAGGACAGTTGGAAATGTCAGACCGTAAAGAACTCTGGGGTGAGGCAGCGGTGGGATGAGACGTATTCGCATCGCGTAGATGGGGCATGCAACAGATTAAGAGGGGGGGTAGTTTAAGGTCTAAGGAGAGAAAGTAGAGGTTGCTCGCAGACGTCGTTGACGTCCAGCACAAAGAGCAATTGGTTGCCCGCCTGTTGGTTTTCAGTGGGCCCGGGCATAATATACGTGACTTTACGTTAACTTTTTTTTTTCACTGGACATTTATTGCGTTTTGCGTGCCCCGCTTCTGAGCCGAGAGAACGGTACGCCAAAGAAAGAGCCAGATAAGAAGATCAGCCCAGTGGATGTTGGAAGCTCAACATGGGTGTGCTGGTTCAAGCAGTCACGCGAGTCACAATCACATTCAGGAAAAGTACGGAACACAGAGGACACAGCACAGGGAATCTGGAAACATCGACATGAAACGTCGCCACGAAACACTCCGTCCTGTGCAGATGCGAGTCAGATTGACGCCAGACTCAACCGTAGGACCGGCACAGGACGACACGTGTTGACTCCCGCCAACCGCAATGCTCGACCGTGTCACAGTAGAGAGGGGGAGAAGTCGGATAGGGCATCGCATTGAGACGTTCCTGGCACATTCATAGTGAAATCGCAGCACGCAGAACAAGTGAGGCGTGGTGACAAACCTAATAGTCATTGGTTCTACCAGCACCATTTATACCAGACCCAGACGCGTGTAGGGTTAGAGCATACCTCGAAAAGCCTTTCTTTCTCTTCGTAACCCTCGTCACTCTGCTTTCCCTGTTGGCGCCATGGGTGCAAACCATAGTCAACCCAAGGATCACGGGGAAGAGCGCAAGGCAAAGCGCTCTTCGACGCTGCCGACGCTGCTTGGCAAGACTGCGTCGCGGCTGAACTTGCTCGGTCTGGGCAAGCGGTCGCCACAACCTCCAGCGACGCCAGTGACCCCGCAAGCGGCCATGGTGCTCGAGCTCACCGCTGAGCAAGGCATAGCATCCCCGGAGGCGTCGGCGGCGGACCCGGAGGACCGGCCGGAAGTGGCCGTCGAGGCGAGTCTATTTCCTCTTTATCTGGATGCGGCCTGATTGCGCGCTCTCCTGTGGCCGGTTGCACTCCCAACATAAATACGCGCTTCGCTTCGCTTCCTTACTCCCGTCTTCTTTCCTCACATCCACAATCACCAGGACCAAGAGTCCGACCTCGCGATCGCCATGCCCCAACACCCCGCGACGGTCCCTTGCCAAGTGAGTTTGTAGAATCACCCTTCCAACCAGCTGCACCGTCCGTCGATCTCTCGCGTCTTACCCTCGTGATACCAACCCGATGACGCTGACGGCGATTTTCTCGACCTGGCTTGGTGCATTCTAGTATCGCACAGGACGTACTCTTGGTAGCGGCACGTATGCAATCGTGAAGGAGGCGATTCATATCAAAACTGGACAGTACTATGCTTGCAAAGTCATCAACAAGAAACTCATGGAGGGGAGGGAGCATATGGTAAGTCCCTCCACAGCTTCTCATCGATGCTGTGATCTGCAGTAAGGCTGCGGGGTTTCTACTCCCGCAGTGGTGCGGGTATTCACGCCCACCTACACTCCCTGTGCACGGCCGCCTCCCGTTTAGTCCTCGTGGTCTCGTTGATCAGCATCTTTAATATGCGCTGATTCTGATTGTAACACCACACCCGACCCCGCCGGCGCCATCTTCTCCGCCTGCTCCGAACCCTTGGGCCTATTTACACTTGCTGATCAGCGATTCCTTAGGTCCGTAACGAGATCGCGGTACTCAAGCGAGTGTCCATCGGTCACGCCAATATTGTCACATTGCATGATTACTTCGAGGTGGGAATCGCCACAACCGACTGGAATTTGACGTTCATCACCGCGTAGACTGCTCATAACCTGTACCTCGTCTTTGACCTCTGCACAGGTGGCGAGCTCTTTGACAGCATATGCGCAAGGGGCCAATATACCGAAGCGTGAGTGACACAAGATTGTATCCGAACGCATTGAAAATCTCACATGGCAACGCAGTGACGCTGCCGAGCTCGTACGCACCATCTTTGGAGCAGTCAAATATATCCACGATGGCGGCATCGTGCACCGTGATTTGAAACCCGAAAACCTGATTTTTCGCTCCAAGCCTGAGAAGACGTCAGAGATCATGATTGCTGACTTCGGGCTCAGCCGTGTCATGCCGGACAGCAAACTTAGCATGCTTACGGAAGTCTGCGGGACGCCTGGTGTAAGCCCTCTTCTAGCAACCGTTTCAGCTCACTGACATGCTCTACAGTACATGGCACCAGAGATCTTCAAAAAGAGTGAGCGTTTCCTTGGGCACCGTCTAGCATACACTCAGGCTTGATGCAGCTGGCCACGGAAAGCCCGTCGATATATGGGCCATGGGTGTTATCACGTATTTCCTACTTGCTGGTAAGTACGGCCATTCGTATACGCCTGCAGAGCCATCCAATATCCACTATCAGGCTATACGCCATTCGATCGTGACAACCAGAGACTAGAAATGGAGGCTATCATTGCGGGTGACTACCGCTTTGAGCCAGGTAAGGTTCTAGGTGCCTCATGGACTGAGATTTGTTGACCCCTCGAAGAGGAGTATTGGTGCAACGTGTCGGAGACTGCTCGTAATTTTGTTTCTACCTGCCTCACGGTCGATCCGGAGGCACGTCCAACAGCTGAGCAAATGCTCCAACATTCATGGCTCACTGCGGAAGTCCCGCACTTCGTGGAGGGCGAGAACGGCGAGCCAGCAGACTTGTTGCCACATGTCAGAAAGGCGTTCAATGCAAAGAGGACGTGTACGTTTCGTTTCCGTTTCGTTCAGTTCAAGTGTATATTGATGACTGCACCGGTCCGCGCAGTCCGTAAAGCCGTACTCAGCATGATGGCGATGAAACGCATGTCGATCCTCGCTCAGCAACTCACGCCTGAGCAACACCAACTCAACGAGGACGTGTTTAAATTTAAACAAGAGTCCGAGAAAGAGAGTCTCGAGCATGCGGATGTTCTTCACCACCATAACGCAGATCCCGATGACGCAGCCTTGCAGCCCCTTGCAATTTCCGAAGGAACCGAGCAACCTCAAGTCCAGGAAGATGCGTCTGTCACCCAGGGATCTGCAGCAACTGGCTTTGAACCGTCATCTGACCATGTTACCCCCGTCGTCCCTGCAGAGACTGCCAAGGCAAGCAGAGAAGCCACAGAGAAGCCAGCAACGGTGAGCCTAGCTGCCAGTGCGAAGGTAAGCGGTGCAACAAAGCACGCTTGATTTATATCCGTCGTTCGGCGGCTGTTTGTGAGAGTAGACGATACCTACTTTTGTTTTTCATCGGGTGGTCTTACTGTGTTTTCGAGAATCTGGTTCCACCATCCGTTTTGTTTAGGATCTTTCATTTCGTTTCGTGATATATCTATCTCTCGCATTCGTATGCTTAATAAATGGTCTGTTTTGTTTTGCTTTTACAGAAGGTCTTTAACCGGTTCACGAGGAGCGGCAAATGAACGCATGGCTAGACCTCCTACCGACACAAACTTGGAAACGCATCAATGATCAGTAGATTGGGGGCTCCGGAGATGGGCGAAAAAAAGACAGACATCGTATCTTTGACAGAAATTGTACATTTGACGATCTGTACACATATCAGATATCACTATCATAGGGATGGCTGGTTGGTGATCTCAACCTGTGCCCTATACCGCTGTAAGGAGCTGGCCAGAAGAGTACCATGCATTCATAGAATTGCCCATACTATATCAATAATGACAATGGAGTCAGAACAAACGATGCGATGAATGTGACGACGAGAGAGCGGGAATTGCAAAGAACGATGAACATAATCATACACCTAACATGCTGAAACACAATACAAGAAGGAATGCGATTAGGCAAGACTATACTCGTAACGATGCCAAGTCCAATGCCGAATGCGAAACACAGACTCCGAACGCGTCCTTCAAAGCTTCACGGGCTCTCACAACCGCTTGCCAGTCGAGATGGCGAGTGCGATGATGAGGACCTCCCATGCGACGTCGAGTGCGCACCAGAGCTTCTCGTCGTCGATGCCCAAGGCGCATGCATTTCGCCATAGGCCGTTGACTGCCATCAGGTGCGCGAGGAGGGTTTGGGAGTTGTGGCTCGCCGCGAGCTTGCTAGCGAACTGTTGGAGGAGATTGAGAACGTGCTCGCTCGCAGGATCGTCGCGGTAGAGCGGGTGTGGTACCGGGAGAGGCAGGAGGGAAGCAAGCAGGTGGTCAATGCGTTTTGTGTAGAGGAAAGTGGAGAGTTGAGGGAAGACTTCTGGAGCGGGGATGCACAAGGGCACCACAGGCACGGATATGGTGGATCCGGCGACATCCGGGCGAACGACGTTAGATGCAGGAAGGATGGGGAGATTCGTACAGTGAGTCGCGAGAATGATGTTGTGGATAGGGAAGAGAGTCACGCGGCGTTTTGTGGCAGCCGGAACGTGACGAGAGTAAACGGCGAGCATGTGCGTGGGCATGTCGGAGGAGAGGTCGTTGACAGTCACTGCGAGTTCTTTGGGGAGAACATTGGAGATGGGTTCAGCTTTAACGCCTGCAAGGACTTGAAGCATCCTACGGGAGTGAATAAGCGACTGTGGACTACCCTGGAAATCAGCTGAACTTACTCAGGTCCGAGGCACTGAAGGCCTTCCCGGATGTAACTCAATTCCGTGCCTGCCAGCTCGGGCGCGACAGACGCGATCGTCTTTTTCGCGATTCCGCAGGAAGACGGACGAGAGAGATATCTCGGAAGGGTGACATTGGACATGGAGACAGTAGAAGTCGACTGGGATACTTCTACGTCTCCAGAGGAGCGGGGAAGCTCGATGTTAACCAGAGAGGGTTGGTACTTTGCGGTGTTCTTGTGCTTGGAATGCTTGACAGCATATCGAGGGTGGTGGGGACCACCCGCGGATCGAGCCCGGCGGCGACGAGAAGCGCCCTGAATGCCGCCCCGAACTTTGGACTTGGCGTTTGCAAGCCTTGCAGTGGGAGGAGTGTTTTCCTCATCATATCGACGGGTAAAGTTGGAGGGTTGAAGGACCATGTTGATGAAGCTGTGATGCGAATTGGCTTGGACGGATGAGGCGACATCGGACTGGGCTCTTATAAAGCAGGAATCGGTGGGCAGTAGCAAAATCGTTACCTTGGGAGCGTGACAGTCTCATACCGTGACACAAATCGCAATCAACGAAAATTGCCACAAATGGGAAAAAACTCACTTGTTTTCTTACCTTATGTGGTAATTTTTGGACCTACATGCGCCCACAGATTGCTTACTCGCAACGCAATCCATCACGATGATTCTCATCTCCACAATAGCACTCACGGCAGCTCCATTCCACCGCAATTCGTGGTCTCCTTGTTTCGAGTGCGGTGGGGTAACACATCCAATGCGACGTCGGTTCACAACTTGAAACATGCGGTTATGCTACCGCAATTTCGCGTGGCGGGTAGTGCCAGTACTCGATAGAAGACAATGCTTGTACCAGCGACTGTGTGTCGCGGCTTGATGAACACACAACACAAACTTTAGAGAGAGGGATCAGAGCCTTGTCGCGTCACACTTACCTTGCAGTCTGAGTGGCCTTCGCTCTGTGGTGAGTAAGAGGGCAACATCTTGGAGGTAGGTAGGTACCTGGCCAGATTCTCTACCGTCAGATGTATCTTACCGTAGCGCTATCTTGGGTTGCAACGCCAGTAGAACTCCTTTGTGTGCATCACATTGGATGATTGACGCTGTGTGCACTTGCCGTCCATCAAACGGAGCGAAGTGACCAAGGTGAGTGACACTCAATGTTAGCTGCGAAGTGGGGTAATCAGCTCTTGGCTGCGTCGCGCACTATAGATATCCGAGAGGTCGGAGGTGCGGTACTACCTATGGCGGCTGTCCAGATGATTGCATATCCATGCACTTGCCTTCCGTTAAAAAAGAGGGTATGACCCAAGCTGAGTGGCACTCAGAAATGGACCATAAAGCTAGGTAATCAGCTTTTGGCTGCGTCGCGCTTTACAGATATCCGAGCGGTGGGAGGTGCGGCAACTTTGGCGATCGTCCGGATGATTGCTTATTCATGCACTTGCTGTCCACTAAAAAGAGGGTGGTGATCCACGGTGAGTGGCACCCAGAGATGGGCCGTGGAGCGAGGTAATCAACTCTTTGCTACGTCGCGCTTTGCAGATATCTGTAAGTAAGGTGACCATGGGGGCTATTTGGACAATTGAACATCCATGCACTTACCGTCCACTGAATGGGGGGAGTTGGCCAAGGTGAGTGGCAGTCAAAACGGACCTTGAATTTGGGTGACGGGCTCCTGCTGTGCCGACACCTGTGCCATAGGAGGGACGGAAAGCATGGCGATTGTCTTCGTTCGGGGCAAATCAATCGGGTGGAATGATGCGGGGTGAGTGGCGCTAAAGAATGGATCGAACGTCGTCTCCTGAAATATTGTTAGCGCATCGGAGGTGCTGTCTTCGAGGTAGGCCACAATAAATGAGACAGCGAAGGGGGATGAAGAAGGACGAAGAGGGGGGAATGGGGGATGATGGGGGGTGACAAGAAGGGAAAGAAAGAGTGTTTTCTGTTTATGGAGAATGTCACGGTGACGATCAAAGCGGAAAGGAGGGACAAACAACCAGACACCGCTGCTTCAGCCCACGGGATCAGTAAAATCCCGGGACACTTACAGCGATTTACAGGTGAAAGGATTCCCCCAGACTACGGGAACATAAAGAATTGTGACCGTAGAAATCGTCAGTAGGGACATGTCTCACCCTATTATTTCGCTCCCTTTCATGAGGCGCGTCTTGCCCGCGTCGACCACGTGATTACCGACGCGACACGCGATCACGTGACCTGTTTGTCTGCCTGGTCAACGAACTCGTCCCTTTGACAACGCGCCGCAACGTGTAATGTCCACCACAACCCAAATCTTGTTCAACTCGCCAGCATTACATTCGCTGAAACGCAATCAACTCGTTAAATTATGCAAGATTCATTCACTCAAGGGATCCGGAAAGAGCAAAGAGCTCATCGAACGATTGCAGCTTCATGCAAAGACTTTACCACCCGATGATCCGCTGAGCATCGCTATTCGGAGCGATAATCCGGACGCGAAGCCCGCTGCAGACAGCGAAGACGAGGCATCCAGTCACTCGGAAGAAGGGAACGCGTCCACGTCTAACACCATATCTCGTCCCAGCGAGCAATGGGAAGTCGTGATGGACACGATCGCAGAGGTGGACGAAGAGACACTCGGGAGTAACAGAGGTGGCTCCAGCGGTCAAGTGGGTGAGTTTGGCACGAATACATCTAAAGGTCGGTCCTCCGCACAACACCAATCTTGATAGGGAGAGCCTTTTCTCATCAGCCCTGTCAGCTTCTGTCACATCGTCTCTCAGAGCTATTGCGACTTCTTTGGGACTTAAGCGCAACACGTCCAAAACCATTACGTCTTCGTCTTCTAGTCTCTCCAGCAAGGAGGTGGTCCAATCGTCCTCAACTCTCCCCACTTCTGATCCAAAGGGTAGCTCCGAAGAGCCACCAGTAGAGCCAATCCCTGGGCAATCAAATCTCCAGGGTCTTCCCGCCCCTTCAGACGCGCGGCTCAGTCTCTCTGAGGCACCAGCTACGACAACAATCCGCCTGGTTTCAAATTCCACCACAAACGCGAAATTCTTACTGTCTCCACCTAGACTTGAGCCGTTCGCCACTTCGTTTGACCTTGTCCCTGGTACGCCGGGAGGTTCTGGGTCTCCCCCAGTCCCCGTGTGGCCATTCTCCCCAGGTGGAGCTGCACGGGAATCCTTGTACCCCTCTATCCCAACCTTTCAAGGGTTTGGTGATTTGCATAAGCAGCAGTCCCCTCGATCTGCTCAGTACGACAACTCGGATATGGATATAGACTTAGATATACCTGGCGGACTAGCGGTTTCGTCCATCCGCGAACCCACGCCGGAGAAGGCCAACACCAGTGCACGGTTTAACACGGGCGCAACTCCCAAATCCACCGAGAAGCCTTCTGCTGAGCCTGTTGACATCTTCTCACCTGCTCCAAAGCCACAGAATGCCTCAACTCGCTCGAGGCTAGGTATTCCCAGATCCGAGCCGTTCGTGTTTGGTTCACCGCTTCCCCAGCATAACACGTCGAACCTCCAATTTCGTACAACCGCTCAGTCCGTCCTGGACGAGATGAACAAGAGACTTGCGGAAGCGGGCGTAGAGGCTGTTGATGCTAATGTCTTGGACAATCGCCGGACTACGACCCAAGAGCCAACAGGGAAACCAGAAAGTAACGGTTCCCTTCGTGCAGGCGACATGTTCGAGAAGATCCATCAGAAGCGGTTCGAGAAGATGGATTCAATAACTTCACATTATGCAGCGAAGCGCGGTGCTCAGAGTACCGGTCCCCAGCCTATTCTGTCAAAGAAGAGGAAGTCAAGCTTGGTCGTGAAGGAGAGGAAATCGGGGGTGCTGGCTGCGGGTCATCGTCCCAACGGATCCAGGGTTGCCAGTGGTGCTTCTGTGAAGATTCTTGGCGAGTTTGGCGAGGAGGATGACGAAGACGACGAGATTGCAGACAGGCGGTCGTTGAAGCGGCTTCGTGTTGAACAAGAGGAACCAGAAGCTCCCGTACAGTCTGAGAGAAGCCCATTAGCTCCGATGCCTGATCCCGAGGAGGAAGGTCGGAAACAGAAGGAAAGGGAAGCAATTCGTCGCAGGCTTGAGCATAACAAAGCCAAGCGCCGGAGCAGCATGGGGCGACCAAGCCTCGGACGTGCACCTCCCCGTGAGCACCCCTTTTGAATCTTCAATTCCTGGCTAATGATTCGACTCGATAGCGAACGCCAAACCCGCTCGGTTTGGTTTCTTTGCCTCGGCTAAATCACTTGTTCAGAATGTATGGAACCGAGGTGCTGGATCTAAAGCTCCATCAAACATACCCGTTTCGAAGCCAGGTCAACCCAAAGAAGAAACGAGAACACTTTCCAAAACCGCGGAAGCGAAGAAACCAGCTGTGGCCTCTGGTTCTTCCGGTGCGCCACCTTTTAGCTCTCAAACGAAACGCATACCGTCCGGCAGTAGTAATACATCAACGATACAACCCAATGTACCTGGGCGCTCAACTCTTACCGCACCTGTGGTTTCCCGCGAAGGTGGAGGGACCGTCGCATCTACTGGTATTTGGAAATCGCCTACCCCTTTGTTCAGTCCACCTAGTTCATCGGCGACGGTGGCTGGCTGTGGTCAATCCAACAATAGGGGTAGTTCGCTCGTTGGTTTCTCGTCCTTGGGTACGAAAACCGGTCCCGCAGCAAACAATAGTCGCGTTTCTTCGATGGGAGCAAAGTCTAACATCAAGAGTTCAGTAGCCAACCTTCAGAAGCACGTGGCTAGTGTTCCTAGGTCGAGGACTTCGTCGACGCTCATGGCCCCCACCGCTAGCTCGCTTGCCAAGACAAATAGCCACTCTCGGATTCCAATTTCTACCGCGTCACACGAGAATTCGACCTTTAACAAAGTAAGTACGAGTTCCAAGCAACGGCTTGCGATGTCGCCTCAGCCCAGCGTTACCCTGGAGCAAAATACGAATAGTCCACGAAGTCCAGTCCAGTCCCCTCGCCCTGCAAAGATATTCAGTCAACCCCTCAGTCCACCTCCCACGTCATTGACCACCGCAGCAAAAAGTATCGTTGGCCAAGCTGCCAAAGAAAGACCGTCCTCGTCGTTGAAGCCGCCTGTTCCTCCGAAAGCAAAGGTTCTGCCTGGCCGCAGACCACGAATTTCGCGTTCCAAGGTTATTGCGAGGCTGGCTTCGCAGAGAGCAGCGGGTGCGGGCTCGAGCGCGAGTGGTAGGACTGAGAGGGGAGGCGGTAAGGTGCGTTCTAGCATGGGTGCTGAAGTGGCGGGGAAGGCAAGGCAGTCGTATAATGGCGCGAGAGGTGGAGAGATGATGAAGAAGCGGGTTCGCCAGAGTGAGTATGCACGAAGGAAGAGCCGTACGACTGCTGGTGAGGGACGAAGGATGGACGTCGATTAGACCGATTTCTTTTTGGTATTCTTGTCGTCTTTGCGATAGCTTGATAGTCTGTTCGTTGGGTAGTGTACTTTGTCTGATTTAGTGTACGATATATCGTGCCTGTCATTTAATGTCAAGTATACAGTAGACTCCCTCCTAACCCATACCCTAGATAACCCATACTCCCTTCTAACCCATGGGTTTTTTGGATTTCCCAAGTCGGTTTGCAGGGATTTTGCCTACATAACCCATAACCCATAACCCATAACCTTCTCGAGTGTGATAACCCATAGGTTTAGGTTTAATAATGCCAAATAAGGAAATTTATTACATAA
>JBBPQE010000344.1:0-25137 GCA_038092335.1 Boletus vinaceobasis | reverse complement strand
GGTCAGGTGAGTGAGCTACTCTGCGCTAGCAGGGCTCATAACCTATAGAAAATGTATAGTGTAGTCACTGAAGAAAAGACTACACTACTAGTGTCCAAAATAAGGTATGCTTAAGTAAGCTACTGATAATGAAACCCATACAAGATGAGTTTCCAACAGAAGGTTTTCAAGGTTCAATGAGACATGGTTTGTTAAAGAAGAGGGAGAAGAAGGACAAGAAATATCATCAACTAAGGTAGAAGGAGGGATGGAAGACTCAGTTGAGATGGTGGGGGAAGGAGGTGTTTGGTTAAGTTTGATGGCCATGGTGGTAACAGTTTCAATGAGGATTGAGGGGGAACATTGTGGGGTGGAGTCTTTTATAGGTGGTCAAGGCGGTCTGGGCATTTTTTAGATTCCGCTCGGGGATCCATGAGTCATCTTCTGCGGAGTACCCTTTCCATCAGATCAGGAACTTTCAATGAGATGGAGCTTCCTTGTGACACAAGATCCGATCAATTTTGTATTCCTCCTCGTTATCTATGAGGTCCGGTGGGGGTTTTGGGAAGTTCTTCCCATGGACGGGGTTCTCCTTATAGGGTGATAGGAGCAAAGTGTGGAAGACGGGATGAATCCTCCATGTCTTGGGGAGTTGGAGTTGATAGGGGATAGGGGATAGGACTTTGGTGATGACAAAAGGTCCTTCTTGTTTAGGGGCGAATTTTGGGGAGGTGATAGATCGTTTGAGGTTTCTGGCTTCAAGCCACACCTTATCTCCAGTCTTAAAAGGGAGGAAGGGTCATTGTGTCCGTGATGCCGTAACTTGTCTGGCAAGTTCGTGGGACGCTAGAGCTTCATCTTGAGCTGCGGATAGGGATTTGATTCTGGATTCGACAGTGGGAAGTTTGGTTTGGACGAGGATGGTAGGAAGGGGGTGGCGTTCATATCCCATCATGAGGTAGAACAGAGATTGATTTGTAATGAAGTGGGGTCAGTGATTGTGGGCGAATTCTGCGTAGGGAATCATTTCTACCCAAGACGTGGGATTGTTACCACAAAAGATTCGCAGATAAGTCTCCACTTCTTTGTTAACCCGTTCCGTCTCTCCATCGGTTTGAGGATGATAGGCAGTAGAGAGGGATAAATCGTATTTCAGGAGTTTTCCAAGTTCTTTGGCGAAAGAGGATGTGAACTGAGATCTGCGATCAGAGATTACTTTGTCAAATAGTCCAAAGCGAAGGAAGACTTTGTGGAAGAATAAGGAAGCTATTCCTTTGGCCGTGACTGTTTTCTTTGTGGGGCAGAGAATTACCCCCTTAGTAAGGCCATGGTCGACCACGACCAGTAAAGAGTTGAAAGAGGATGAAAGGGGCAGATTGGTGATGAGATCACAGGAGATCTGCTGAAAAGGACGAAAAGCAGAGGAGGAAATGGGGGAGAGAGGGGGCATGGTAGGGTGCGTGTTTGCCTTATTCTGCTGACAAGCTGCACAGCCATCAACATATCAGCAGACATAGGAAGCGAGGCCAGGCCACCAGAACTCAGAGGCAACCAATTGCTGAGTCTTCAGGTAACCAGGATGCCCTGCAGATTCGTGGTCGTGGCAGTGGCGAAGAATAGATTGGTGGAGGGAAGCATTGTTGGGGACATAGACACAACCTTGGTAGGTGAGGACACTGTCAGTCATTTGCCAGTCGGATAGGCGGGACCGAAAGGCGAATGGAACATCCTCGTTCATGGATTGGAGGGACTGAAAAACAAGGGGGTCAGAAGAGGAGGAGGAGGCAATCTTGCAGGAGAGGGCTATGTCAATGAGGTTGACGAAGAGAGATGGAGGGAGAAGAGTGACACCGTCATTGTCCTCGGCAATGGTGGGGAAATGATCCGGTCGACGGGAGAGTGCATCAGGTCCAGAGAGGAGTTTCCTGGGGACATGAATCATTTTGAGGTCAAAATCGCTGAGGTTGAGAAGCCAGCGCGCTTGCTGGCAGTTGAGGTTTTGTGGTTGATGGAAATAAGTAAGGTTCTTGTGGTTGGTGAAGACTTGGACAGGAAATGGGGAACCGTGAAGGTAGTGACGCCAAGCTTTAAGGGCACGGAGGATGGCTAGGAGTTCCTGGTCATAAATGTCATAGTTCCGTTCAGTGGGGGAGAAGGACTGAGATAAGTAGGAACAAGGGTGCCAGTTGCCATTTGAGTCAGATTGAAGGAGGATTCCTCCAGAGGCAAATTTGGAGGTGTTGGTGGCAATGGCGAAAGGAGCAGATAAATCAGGGAGGTGGAGGACTGGCTTTGAAAGAAAAAGGGCTTTGAGGCGGTCGAACGCGTGTTGGCAAAGGGGGGTCCAGTTCCAAGAAAGGTTCTTCTTGGTGAGGTCGATGAGGGGGTGAGCAACGTTAGAATAATTGGGAATAAATCGTCGGTAGAAATTGGCGAATCTCAGAAAGGATTGCACATCTCTGACCTTGGAGGGGGTGGGCCAACTCGCGATTCCATCGAGTTTTACAGGATCCATGGCGAGCTGACCAGGTTTTACTATCATTCCCAGGTAATCAATGTAACGAAGTGACAATTTCACTTTTTCACTTTTTCTCTGATCTTATCTTATCTAATCTTATCAAGCCACGCATTTATCTAATCTTATCAAGCCACGCATTTATCTAATCTTACAACATACGCTAAACTTGTAACATTTCTTTCTTCTTCTCTCACGCTCATAGACGCTTATAATTATATTCACGAGATCCCATCTCGTTCTCACGTTCATTACCATATGCACTTCTTTTCATCTCCGTCTTATGCTTCCATTTCATTCACACGCTATGCTTCTCTTCCATTCTGCCACACCATGTGTGTGCAGCATGTATTTAATCTCCGTTCCCCTATGTACCTATGTAGTTATGTACTCTCACGCACAGCTTGGTCTGTGCACATATGCCAATACTATATAAACCCTATGAACGACGGCTGGCATCCCCAGTCTAGTTCACTTGGTTCTTCCCCATAAAGACCTTGTGATATCTCCTCTCTTCTACCTCTTCCTACTAGGATCTCGTGTCGTGACCTAAGGATCTAGCTATTGATCTTTGTGGTTGTTTCAATCAACTTCTTGGACAGCGAATTTGCATTTTTCCAACTTTAGATGCAGGTCTAGTTCGGTCATCTGTTGGAGGACCTGTTTTGTTCATTCGGTGTGGGTGGCTTCGTTGGGAGAGAAGATGAGGAGGTAATCCATATAGATAACGAGCCATCCTTTGGAGATCATATCGCGAAAGGAGTCATTCATGAAACGTTGGAATGTGGCTGGTGAATTCGTAAGACCAAAGAACATGACGGTTGGTTCGAACAGTCCTTTATGAGTGATGAAGGCAGCCTTCCATTGGTGTCCATCTTTGATCCGGACATTGTTATATCCCCATCGCACATCAAACTTGGTGAACACCTTGGCTCCGTGTAATTTGTCGATGAGGTCTGAGATAAGGGGGAGAGGATAGGCATCACAGACAGTATGTTTGTTAAGATATCAGTAATCTTAGCAGGGGCGAAGTCCTCCATCCTTCTTTTTGATGAAGAAAAAAGGAGAGGCTTGGGGGGAGTTGGAAGGTTGGATCTTATTCACTTTAAGGTCTCGTTGAGGAAGCTCTCTGTGGCTATTCGTTCTTCTGGGGAGAGTGGATAGACTTTCCCTACTTTTGGCGAGAACGTCTCAGAGAGATTAATTTCATGGTCATAGGGTTGGGACGGGGGAATATGATCGTTGGCTTTTGAGAAGATGGAGGAGAATTCAGAGTATTCTGAGGGAAGGGAAGTCTTGGGTTTGTTTTTCTCGGCCGCCATAGCTAATTGGGTAGCGGTGGTTAATTTGGCAATAATCGGAGATCCTAATGGGATGTAACGCAATCTGCATCGGATAATGCGATGAATTGTCCTATTGTTGTAAGCTCGAGATATGAAAGTGGACTCCTCTTCCCAGTTGTTATACTTGAAGAGGTGTGAGTTGGAGACTGCATTAACATGGACGTGTTTGGGTGGTTGGAAGGTTGGTTTGTGGAAGAAGGCATCGTGTCGTTTGGAATCTTTAGAGTGGAGGGAAAATAATTCCTTGGATTGGTCTAGGGTTTCATCGATAGCAAGGGTTTGCTTGTTCCAGTCAATGGAAGGGTTGGTTTGTTTTAACCATGGGAGTCCAAGGATTATATTTTCGTTGAGAGACATAACATAGAAAGTATGTTGGAGAGCAATTCCTTCGATGTTAAGGAAGAGGGAAGTGGTATATTTGATAATGCCTTTCTTGTTTACGGAGTTGTCGGTGTTTTGGGCAAAGAGGGGTTTCGGCAGCTTGGTGGTGGGGAGTTTGTTTTTTTGGATGAAATCCCAGTCAATGCAAGTGATTGTTGCACTGCTATCAATTAAAGCTCTGGTGTTGACGGTTTTCAAGGTGTGCGATGGTACAAGGAGTTGGATTGGAATTCGCATAGATGGAGTACTCGATACTTGTACAGCACAGACTTTAGGAGAGGGAGAGTCTAATGTCGAAATAGATCCCCCTTTTAAAAATCCAATGACATGAAGGATATCTTTCGAACGTGTTTGTCTTCTTCGTCATTATCTTCTATCTCTTGCAATTTCGGCAAGTCATCTTTCTTAACTTGCTGGACTCATTGCATTTTCTTAAGGTTTGAGGAAAAGACGGGACAGGTGGAGCTTAGAGGTCCGGCTGTTCTGCATCGGAAGCAAAGCCCCTTTTCAATACACTTCTTCCTTTCTTCGCTTCAGGAGTGAGTTTGGAGACCTTGATAACGTTGACGTCCATGGCATCAGGGTCTCTCCTAGAGATAGGATGTTGAGTGGAATGATTGCGATAAGATGTTTGGAAAGGGTGGCGATTCTGTCGTTCAATGTCGTTGGCATGGTCCCAGGCCGAAAGGAAGGTAGTGGCATTCTTTTGCCATTGGTCAACCGTGGTGGGGCGTTTATCCATGGTCATAATTCTCTTCATCAAGAAGGTAGGGATTCCACAGTGAAGTAGTTGATGAGGACATTCTGGTTGGTGATGAGAGAAAGAGCTGCATTGTTTTGAAACTCTGAGATATATTCAGGGAGAGAGGGGGAATATTCCCTTCCTTTCTTGACAATGCGAGTGGTGGTAAGCCATTTTATGGCCTCAGTGATAGAGTTGTGTCATTCAAAGGTGGAGGAAAATTCGGTGATGAAGTTGGTGAACATTCCCATATTGATGGTCGCCCCCGAGATGGTTTTCTGGCGAAAGGTTGAGGCCCAGGTTTCGGCAGACCCCTTGGTCATATAGGAGAGAGCGAAGGTGATTTTCTTGCTGTCGTTGTTGTAAATCTCTTTATTGACCTCAAGGTAGTACTGGACGGAATTCATCCATCTCATAGATTTCTTATAGGAACCATCAAAGGTGTCTGGAGTTCCTAATCTGAGCTCAGTGGGTTTGGTGGAGGACATAGTTTGAGGGGGTGGGGGTATTCGTGGTGGTAGTAGGGGAGGCGGGGGTAGTTGAAATATCGGAACAAAGTTAGTGGGGGTGGGCCAGGGAGGAGTAGGTTCTCTTGGAATACAAAGTGTTTCTGAGAGTTCGTGGGATAGGGCAAGGGTTTCTTCCTGTTTCTGTTCTAAGGGAAGGAATAGGTCATTGTTGTTGGGATCTTCTTCACTGGTGGAGTGAGAAGGTTCAGAGTTCGATTCTTTGGGTGGTACCTCTCGAGGTCGAGACCAGTGAGGGTTTACAGGCAGGGGTTGATGAGAAATATTGAAGGATTACAACGATGGTAACCTTTAATCGAATAGTTATGCTTGGATCAGGATAGGATCAAGCGTAGACTCTAGGGTCAAGGGTTCAGGGTTTTCCAGGGAGAGGAGAGGTCGTCTCCTTAAAACTGATAGCAGAATGGCTTATCAGAGATTCAAGGGTTCAAGGGACAAAGCTGGCACTCGAAGTAGCCAGGAGACTTATAGAGATCCCAGAACGATGTACGAGGTATATTCCAGAGTAGATCTATGTTAAGGGATACATTGTCGTGGGATTGGTCATATATAAGGGCCAATGGAATGTAATGGAAGGTTGAAGAACTTAGGATGACAAATGAGGAATGCAATGGAACGTTAAGGAAGGTTTCTTAAATAGTACAACTCGGGTGAGTCAAAAGAAGAGAAGAGAAGGTCACCAAAGTAATATAGATCAAGAAGAAGACCATGCAGGGCCCTAACAGCATGGTTGTTGGTCCGAAGGTTAAGGGTTTTCATAGGTGAAAGGAAAGCAACGAGAAAAGAACAAAATGGATCGTAACACTGACACGATACAGATCATCAAGGATCGGATCGCTACTGGAGTCTATGAACCGTCTACGTCCACATACCACTCATGATGGTTTTGCGTCCTCAAACAGGACAAGAAAACTCTCTGCCTCGTTCATGACCTGCAATCACTGAACGTGGTAACCATCTGTGACTCGTCCACTCCTCCATTTGTTGAGCACTTTGCAGAGTCCTTTGCCAGATATGCAGTGTACGGTATGATGGACTTGTTTGCAGGATATGATCAGCGGCCACTCCATCTGGAATCCAGGGATCTCACAATGTTCAACAGTCCTATGGGTCCTCATTGGATTACAACGGTTCCGATGGGGTATATAAACACAGTACAAATATACCAAGCTGACATGTCGTTCATCCTTCAGGATGAGATCCCACGTTACACTTACCTGTTCCTAGATGACCTTCCGGTCAAAACCATAACCCGCCGCTCTGGACACAACCATAGTCGGCCACAAGTGTACTTTTGATGGTTGTATTCCCCATGAAAACAAGGTCCAGAAAATCTGTGACTGGCCAGAGTGTCAAAACCTCACTCAGGTTTGCGGATTCCTAGGTGTATGTGGTGTCCTCCGAATTTTTATCAAAGGCTTTGCCTCGATTGCCCATCCTTTGATTGATCTCACTTGTAAAGGGGTTTCCTTCGACTGGGGGGAATCTCAACAAATTGCAATGCAGCATCTAAAGGATGCAATCTGTCATTCTCCTGCACTCTGACACCTGGACTATGAGTCCAGGTGCAAGGTTGTCCTGGCCATCGATATGTCCATGATCGCGGTCAGATTCATCTTATCGCAAGATGGAGATGACAGAAAGAGGTATCTGAATCGGTTCGGCTCCATAAGCCTTACTGAGACTGAGAGTCGCTACTCCCACATCAGGGAAATTTTAAGGAAATGACAAGGGTAGATATGATATTATATACATTATATGCCATTATAAGTCATTATAAACCCCCCTTTGGTGATTATATGGGATTATCGTGTCTTCAAAATTTCCCTGATGCAGGCCAAACTTGAGCTTTATGGATTGTTCCGTGCTTTGCGAGCAGTCCACATTTTCATTTTTGGGGTCAAGAACTTCACAGTGGAGATGGACGTGAAATACGTCAAGGGGATGATAAACAACCCTGATCTCCAGCCGAATGCGACCATCAACTGATGGATTGTAGGCATTTTATTCACCTTTTGTCTCATTCACATCCCTGCAACCCAACATACTGGTGCGGATGGATTGTCTCGTCGTCCTTTGTCCAGTGATGATCCACCTGACGATGATGATTTCGAGGATTGGTTGGATAACACGTACTCCTTTTCCACCTCCCTGCTCAACAATCGTCTCCCTCTACTTGGAGGGACTGCTAACATCTCCAGACAACCAAACCCGATGACGCCCCAAGCATGCCTGGTGTCCGTCTTTGCTTCAACTGATCTGGGTCTGTCCATTGACAACCCAGAACTCCCTCACTCACCAAAGGCTCTTGCCAAAGAAGCCCAAATCAAGCAGATCTGCGACTTTCTGGATACTTGCCTTCGACCGCCCGACCTTTCCGATTCTGACTACACGTCCTTCATCAATGCTGCCACCCAGTTCTTTCTGCTCCTCGGGTCCCTGTATTGCCGCGAACCACACAGTAGACACCAGCTTGTTGTTCCAGCAGAACGACATTACAAACTCATACATGAAGCTCATGATAGCCTTGGACACAAAGGTGTCTTCTCCATCTGGACGCATCTGCTGCTATGATTCTGGTGGCCCATGCTGGTAGAAGACGTCAAATGGTACATCAGGACCTGTCATGAGTGCCAAATCCGACAAAGGCAAAAGCTGTACATTCCGCCTACTGTTCCAGTAGTAGACGGATTGTTTAGTAAGGTTCATATTGATACAATGGTGATGCCTCACTCAGGTGGATACCGATTCATTGTCCAAGCTCGGTGCGCTCTCACAGTGTATCCAGAATGGTGTATGTTGCGATCCGAGAATGCCTCAGCTATAGCATCTTTCATTTTTGAAGAAATTCTGTGTCGATGGGGAGCTGTTTCCGAGATCATAACTGACAATGGATCCCCTTATGTGCAGGCACTTGATATCCTGGCTGTCCAGTATGGCGTCCGCCATATCCAGATCTCCCCTTATAACTTGCAGGCAAATGGCATGGTTGAGCGGCGTCATTACGATGTCCAGGAGGCCATTGTCAAAAGTACCCTGGGGGGAGAGGTTCGCTGGCCATTAACAGTTCACTCTGTTTTCTGGGCAGAGCGAGTCACTATACTTAAATCATCCGATCTCTCACCATACTTTATGGTACATGGAGTAGAACTGCTCTTTCCATTCAATCTTGCAGAAGCGACATTTCTCGTTCCTATCCCCGAAGATGATCATATTTCTAGGACCTCCTTGATCGCTTGGCGAGCTTGTCAGCTACAAAAGTGTCTGGAAGACATAAATGCTATACAAGAAAAGGTTCTCTTAACAAGATATGCGACGCTCAAAAAGTTCGAAGCACAAAATAAGAATCGAATCTGCAACATCGACTCCAAACCCAGTGATCTTGTCTTAGTCCGGAATACCTGGATTGAAAAGGAGTTGAACCGAAAAACAAAGCCGCGCTATCTTGGTCCAATGGTGGTCCTGTGAAGGACTACTGGAGGATCGTATTTGCTAGCTGAGTTGGATGGTGTCATCTCAAAGCTGAGGTATGCAGCATTCCGGTTGCTACCCTATTTCCCGAGATTGAAGATATCCCTCCTGATCACAGATCTGACTGAGATGGATGATAAAGAATTAGATGAGTATGAAGCTAAGGATGACGTCGAGTACAAGAAAGAAAATGAGGAGGAAGTCGCAGATGACTAGCCTTCCAAAAACAAACAAATTCCGTTCCTATACCTTATATCTCATATCAGTTCCACCTTGGCCTTAGACTGGTGCTCTCTTTCTACCCCGGTATTCATCCGGAGTCTATCAGTCTACCCAATGGACTAGATATACGCTCTCCTTCTACTTCGTTTCTCCCTCACATAATCAACAGAAAAGAAAAATAACAAACAGAATATCAACGTACTCATTTCCTCTCTCTATTGATCTCAACGAAATCACTCACATAGATAGTTCCTTCAAACACGTAACGAGACACTCGCCCGTTTTCTTTCTAGTCAATTCTTGACCAATCCGGTCTTATCCAGGATTGACATTTGGAATCCATGATGCAATAGATGTGATAGACAACTGATGAAACAAAGCTGAGTGGTACCTCGCAATCCAGTGTTGATTCTCCTTTCTCGATTCATTCTATCTCTTTTCTTTCTACTTTTAAAAACAAATTCTGTTTTACTTAGCGATCACATTCGGACATGGACTCGATGGATTACAAGACGTATGGACCGGGATATCTACGACAAAAGACTCCCTCAGAGCATTCCCAAAACCACCTTCACCCTATCTAACTCAGCGTTCTGAGACACAATATACACTTCCATCAATGAAGCACGAGCTTCGAGTTCCTTCAGGAATGCACAAGATGTGTAGATCTTGGCCTCAAGAGAAAGGACAGTGCGCTTGGCGTCAGCGACCAATTCCAAAGATAGACCAGAGGGAGTCGAAGTCTTTGACTTCTTCCTCGGGGTTTCTTCTTCTTTTTCATCTGCTTCCACCTCCTCTTCAATCGAGCTAGTTTCCGGGAAAAATAAAGGCAGCTTGGGGGCAGCAGGACTGTCAACCGTGTCGGTATGAGACAACGAGGCCTCTGGCTGCAGTTTCCAAGCTGGAATAAACCTTCCGGCTGATCACACTAAAAGAAACATAAGTTAGTCCTTCAATCCCGCTCAGACATGTCAAATATGTACCAGGAGCTTTTCCCTTCAAGTCTGGAACAACCGCCTTTACCTCTACACCCTTTCCTCCCCTTCTGTGCGACTTACTGCACTTAACCTTGGCCTTCGTGCATGGATTGCAGGATTGCCCCAGATTCCCAACGCATCGTCGTCCTGCCTTCATACATGCCTCGCACACCGGAACATGCACATTCTCGAGTGACTCCTCTAAAGGTTGAACAAACTCTACCTCATCATCTTCGTTGTTGGTCTCCCTATCGACCACAATTGGCTTTCTTGCACGCTGAAGAGCAATGAGAGTCAGCGACCCGGATATCTCACAAACCACCTACCTTCCGCTTCTTTCCCATATCTGACGTTGATGGTCCAGACCTGGACCTGGTTTCAGATGACTCCTGGAGAGGCCCAAGCAGTCTGGTGAGCTGGAAAGCATTGGATGCTTTCCTTGACGACGCAGATACCTCTCGCGACTTCTCCTGCTGGCTTCGTAACGACGCCTCCTTCTTCCACCTCTCGGCTGTTGCTTCCACCTCCTGCATCTTTAGAACGGCTCAAGCCTCGACTAAAGTCTCAGCACCGAGAACGCGTGCTTTTTGCAAGCACGTATGAATCTGCGTCTAAACGACCAATTAGCGCTGCCTGTCGTCCGTGAAAACCAAACACATACCAATGCAGTCCCCCACTCCTTCAACCACATCTCCTGCTCCTCGTGGAAAGTATCCTTGTTGTCCGGGATTATCATAGCCACATCATAGATGAAGTCGTTTGCCACTCTGAGATCTTTCGCCGCCTGAGCCATAGGCATGACGATACCAGCAGGGCGAGCGTAGGCGAGAACGTCGGACGCGGAAGACATGGTAGCGGGAAGGGAAGAATGTGGGATGGGTTAAGGGTTTGTTGTTTATCAATCACATGGGTCCCATTGTTTGCCATTTTGAACTCAGCATTAACTGACCATGTGGCTGCCTGGGGACAGTCAGTATCTAAGTCCCTATTGGATGTAGGAGCTGGAAGCTCCTTACAGTTAAAAAGGGATCTTTTCCCAACTCTCTAGCATTGCTTTAGCATCCTCTGAACATCCCATCGAGTCCGCAACACGTCTGGTGCAATCGGACCCAATTCTCATACGTATTAAAATCATCTGATGCATTTCCGGATTCCTTTGTTACCTGGTCCAACTCAATAGCTAATCCATCACTGTCTAATAAACTGTCACAGCGATATCATTCATTTCCGAGTATCTGGTACTAACTAGCATTCTCATTACAATACCTGGTGTTTTGGAGCAGGGTCACGGATCCGACGGTATCAAATCCGTTCTTTTGGTTCTTCGTCTAACTTAGTGCCTTAGACGTTTTCTTTACTGTATGACATTTCCTTTTGATATACGTTGCTAAGGCAGTCTAGGGTATTCCCTAGACTATAAAAACTTGTATCATTCAGAAAATAGACCTATCGAATTGGATTCCCATTTTCTTTACTTTTTGTCTTCATAAAATCGTTCATCGTTCGAAACTATCTGCTCATATCCGGTCCTCGTCCTTGACCGGAATTTTACTTCCTCACCTTTCTGCCTTCTGGGATCCGAACAGGATTGATCCGGAAAGTTTTATTCGTGCTCGGAATCGTCTTAGCTACCCCTTCTCACCTAAAAAGACCTACTTTGAACCCTTGGGGTCGAGTTTTTCACTCGCACCTACATTTATTTCCCATTCACTTTGGCCTTTAGCTATTTTGCTAAAAGTCGACTTCACCCCTTTTTAGATCCCTTCAACAGGATATGAACTCTAGAGACGGGATACAATCCCTCTCATATTCCCTTTCATACCATACGACGACCATCACATGACCCTGAGAACTTCCTCTCTTCCTGTTATGATATACCATATTTTCAAACTTTTTCGTATTTATCATTTCCCTTTTCTTAATCACGTGATCAGCACGTGACCGTGAGAACTATCACCTGACTAGAGGCTAGACTCATGACGTCATATGACATCATGCCTCATGTATTTAATCTCCGCTTCTTCTTTTCTTCCTTTTCCTTTCTCACTCCACTACTTTACCTTCTTATAGTAATTCTTCACACGCACTGCTTGGTCTGTGTGCCTTTCTCAAATGTATATAAAGTAGACACTTTGCGACTGGAATCCCCAGTCTAATCCATTTGTACTTTGCCCTCCAAGGCTTAGTATTAAGGAATACTCCTCCTCCTCCTCTCCATAACCAGTAGTGTGTGTTTTGTCCGCTGAGTGTTCGCATTGGAGTATACGATATAGTCGTTGCTCCTTGATCTTGGGACGAAGTCCTTAAAGGTCGCAACAGAGACAACTCTGTAGACTTTTCCGCTTCGGAGTTTTCGGGTAACCTTGACTTTCCATAACGGGAAGGTTTCAGGTCCAGTAAGGATTTCGTCATTTTGTATGGCGTCAGATAACATATTTATTTATGAGGGAGGGTAACGTTGGCAAAGGAATATTGGTTCTGATGATGGCGTTTGGTGGCTGGTAGCTGAAACTCCATTTTTGAAATGGGGTGTGCATAGAGGGATACGCGAGCAGGGCTCATAACCTGTTAAGATCCGAAGGTCCAGAGGAGCGGAGCTGTAAAGTCTGGGAGAGTCCGGAGCTCAGTCGCTGCCTAAGTCAGGTGAAACAACTACATATATATGTATTTACCTGTAAAGTCCGGGAGAGTCCAGAGCTACGGTAATTAGTCTAA
Source organism: Boletus vinaceobasis (assembly GCA_038092335.1). Lineage (NCBI taxonomy): Eukaryota > Fungi > Basidiomycota > Agaricomycetes > Boletales > Boletaceae > Boletus > Boletus vinaceobasis. Next base: position 12,265 of record JBBPQE010000344.1, on the reverse strand, counting down.
AGTAATATATACGAAGAGATCTTACTCACCTCAGTCACTGCCTAAGTCAGGTGAAACAACTGAGGTGCTAGATGAGAGAACTAGCTAATTTATAGTATGTGGTTAAGGCACACTCGTACCGAGTAAGTATGTGAACCGGGTGCTATTCCAATAGGTACAAAGTATCTTTACCGAGCGGTAGTGGTACTCCAGAGGGTTCCTCTGGAGTTGCTTGCATTTTATCACCTTTTTGGCTACCTGCTATGTGCTACAAGTCTGAGATGGTACTCGGCTTTCTTTGGGTATTCTCTCTCATCATCTCTACCCTTGCGGCCTTTTACAGTCACAGGGAGGTGGCAACGATCGGAGTGATTTACTTCACTGCCAATTCGTTTATACTTCTTTTCCACTTTATATCCGATGTTAGAGAGATTAATATTAACCTGCGAACTCCTTTACTTCACCGGGCTATCTCTATCCGCACCAACGTTCATCTTGACGAACGTGTGGTTAGACAGCTCGAGGTTCGTAGATTCAACCCTGGTCCATATGGTGCACCTCGCGTTCCATGCGCTCATTTCCATCCTCAATGTTGCGCTCCCTCTCCTCCTCTGCCATACGAGCCTCCTTGTGTTCGTACTCCAACTCATTGACCACCTGTCTCGGATTCTGGCACAACTATCGCACCAAGTCCCACTCCTTCCGGAAATCCTATTCCTGCTCCTGCTCCTTTTGCTCCTGCCCCTATTCACCTAGCCGACATCCACGCTCCTCCCGCTCTTATGCAATCTTGGAGACATGGACAACATCTTCAACTCCTCCGATCGCTCTCCCATCTCCCAGTCAGAGCTCCATCTCAGCCTGACTCCGCTGGTGGCTCTTCCACCATCGGCTCTATCGCCACATCTTCCACTGTCCATCAAAGACCTCATGGACCTGACCCAGCCCTTCTGGCTGGACCCTTACCCAGTCCTTCCTCAGGGGGAGATGTCCCTTCCGGACACTCCTGAAGATACATACTCATGGTCTACCTGTCGACAGTTCAGTGCCAACCAGTCCAGGGGACATTTCGTGCCTCCCGTACCTTGAACAGTGCCTGGACTGGCCCCAACTGTCATTCCTGACGGTTGAGATGCCTTCTCGGCAGTTCTCAACTGATATGGTGAAGACAGAGGATCTACTTGGGTCCCTGACCCTGTGGACGGATGCCCCATCTCACATCTCTCAAGGGTCTTTGGTGATACAGGGAGAGAGCAACCAAATGCTCCTTACTTAGGAAATAGTGGAGACTGGCCGACTAGCTCTCCAAACAAGGATTAGAGTGTCGGAAGTTCCTCTTCCCAATGGAGTTTTATATATCCCTTTTTTGGCTTATGAGGCAGAGCCTCTAGTTTCTATTTATGAACAAGCAGAATATCTGATTCCGGTACCCACGCTGAATTAAACCCTGGTTAATTATGTCCACGAACAAGGTTGGGAAGTATATCAATGTTCCCAATTTCCCTGCTATTCAGAACTCGCCAACAGACTTACTCATAAAGCTCCTAACTACAACTTCCCACCAGGCCACTTCACTGAGCTTCAAGCTTGCTGTGGTCTGGACCTCGGCACTCTTTCTTCCCGGATCGCGGACATCCCCACTGTTCGGGACCACAACAAGGGTTTGGATTCTGTGCAGAGACAGGGCTTCTACCCTTATGCAGGTTTTGTCACACAGCTGTCATGTGTACAGATGCACATTTGGGTATTAGAGGCACGCCTAGAGCATAACAGGGAGTCTTACGCAATCGATTACAGGTTATTGAGGCTGAAAACCTTGGTTTACTCATTGATAGGGATAACCGCCAAGATCAGCTCGTGGATCTATACTTTGAGACCGCGCATCTTCGTGCCCTCAACTCTCACCTTACCACCGACCTTAACTCCCTTCGTACTGTTCCTCTGGATGTCCCTCCAGCAATTCCCATCTTCTATTCCAACGCCACTTCTCAGACTCTAGTCACTGAACTCACAGACATTTATCAAGATGCTGCTCCTTCCATCGGAACTCGCCTGGTTTCACCACAAGCAAGACCAAGACAAGAATATCACTTGGTATATGCAAGCCTGCGGCCCAGACCTTCTGGTCAACCCGATCAAGGTCTGGCCCCTACCAGTGTACTTAGGAGGTTGGTACATAGGAGAAGAGCAGCAAGAACAAGAGCAGAAAATATTAGCACAATTACCTGAATTTGTTCCATTTGTTGAATCTTTTGCTACTCTCAATTGCTTTCTTGTTAACGGGGGTTTATTACAACATCCCTACTATACTCATCTCAAGTCAAATATAGTTGTGCGTTCTATTATACGGGATGACATTGTCATTTCCAACCCACACTATTTTGCGGAGACGCACTTCTCTGATTTTGAGAAGTTTAGTGGAGACTCCTTACCAGCCTGGTGGCTGAGATGAGAGTCAATTCATCAGATACTGGAACATTCCTTTTCTCGCTCTTCTTCTGCTCAGGTTTCTCCTACGGTATCTAGGACTTCTGTGGCTTCTATGCTGCACCTCCTTCTGTTCCCGCCACGTCCTACTGTGGCACCATCTGTGACTTCTTTACCCGCTGCTCCTCTCCCTTTGGAGCCTGTCCCAGAGGACACTCCAGTACCATCTTTCTCCTTCCTTCCTGCGGTTGATCCCAAGGGGAAGTATCATCATGACTTTCATTTTTCCACACCTGCACCTGTCTCTCCTGCTCTGTCCAAGTTATCATTTAGCTCTGCTGCTAGCACTGCTATGAATACTCCAGAACAGACTCCTCATGCAGAGACTATGGAACTCGATGACCTCTCCTCTCGTTTGGGCTTCGCTCCCAGACTTCCAGTATATGAAACTGTTTACTTGGATCCTATACCTCCAATTATGGCATCTCCAGAAACCGTTCAAGGATCTCCTGCCTTAACGGATTATTCTGCTCCGCCTTCTCTGACAGTTTCTGAATGGTCTCAAGATCATGAAGAAGATCCTCTTATGGATTCTATCTATACTACTCCTTGTGCTTGACCAGTGGCTACAAGGCCTATTTTGTCTTTGTCTTTGGAATTTTTGGAATCTGCTCCTGATTCTCTGGAACAAATGACTCGTATAATTGCAGTTGATCTACCCGAAGAACCTGATAGCTTTAATGACGAGGACACGGAGTTATGGGTGATAGTGATGACATATCCAGAGGTGGAAAGTGCGGTTCCAACCGCAGCACCAGTAATCGTTCCTTCTTCTTCTTTGCAGCTCATTTTATTAAATGATGCTGACGAAATTCCTTTTCATCAGACCTTTTTTGCCTGCCTATTCATTTTTTGAACAACCAGAATATCTTCTTCTTTCAAGATCAACTCTTCCATCCAAGCTTGCATTCCCGTTCTCACTGGCTCTGGGAATTATTCCCAATGGGCTACAATCATGTGCTCCATTCTCACCATGCAAAACTGGTGGAGTTATGTTGATGGCAGCTTTGTTTATGCATCACAGAACACTGCCAATCTTCACAGCACTTTTAAGAAAGGAGATGGAGAAGCTCAGGCTCTTATTACAATTTATATTTCTCCAGACATGCAACATCTCCAGGAGTTCGACTATGATTTGAACAATACTTCCCTCGCAAAGACACTTTGGGATAAGTTGGCAAACTTTTACATGCCAACCGGTGTTACCAGACAGTTTTATCTGTTCCGAGAGGCCATCCATTTCTCTGTTGACGAACGGAAGGACCTTTCTCCTCAGCTTAACAAGCTCTTTTCAACATTCAACAGGATATCATCCACTGGTTTGTCACTTTCGGACCAACTCAAGGCGATGATTTTACTTTCCGCCTTACCCTTGTCTTTCGATACTCTTGTCTCCACCTCGTCCAAACCCAGGCTACCGCCGACTTTACACTGGACAAAATTCTTCCTCGTATAATGTCCGAGACTTCTCTTCAAGCCTCAACTTCTGCTCCCCTTGCCGCTCATGTCTCTGGATCTGTTCAGAGAATGAATGCAATTCGTCGCGCCCCCAATTCTCCCTTGTGCACTCACTGTGGCAAATCTGGCCACACAGTTGATCGCTGTTGGGCTAAGCATGGGAAACCTACTCCCCAATGACCCTCTGGCTCTGGACCTTCCCATCCTCAACAGAGGAGACCCACTCAGAATGCGGCTGCTGGCCCTTTTTCTCAACCGGCACAAGAGAATGCTGTTCAGAAATGACAGCAACACACTGGTTTTGCTCGTTGTCAAATGAATTGCGGTAAAGGGAAAGGACGAGCTAATGAAGTTTCTGGCTTTGACGATGAAGACGGTGATGGGTTCACCCATATAGTCAATTTGGACGACATGGATATCGACAAGGAACCACATCACACTTGGAACGATGTTGGTGTTGAAGTATCCAAGTTTGGTCATCCAGATCCAATTGCTCTGGATCCTGTCTTTCAACCCCACTCTGCTTAGTTGCTCTCCAGTAGCTAAGACTGGAGATATTCTGAGACGTACTGAAGAAGTATCGTCGTACTATAATGACATCCATAGAAATGGAGATGGTACATGGAAACACGCCCACGGTGCTACCAGACGTGACCTTACCATTTGGGATGGATCTGCTGCATATGAGGACACAGGCTACGTTGACCCCTCATATGACGATTTTGATTGTGACATTTTTATGGTTGGTTCTGAAGCGAATAGTGGGATCGCTTAGCAGATACAACAATTGGCTGAGTGAACAACAACCAGAAAGATGATAAGACGTATGATGATAAGATCATATAAAATGATGAAGCATAGACGCGTGTAGACTTGGAGGGTAATCACGTTGATCCCGTAATCCATTCTGGGTTTCAGTAACCAGCAACAGATGCCTTGTGAGAATTGTTGAGTGACTTGCTTAGCACTCGAGCTATTGGCAAATGTAGACACCAATAAACGAACTGGGGAGAGTTCGTCTAGAGGGCCCAGTATATATAGGGTTTGTGCTAGGCGCATGGACCATGATACAAAATAGGTACAAGTACATAATAGGAAAGTAATGGGTGTAGGGTATGATGTCATGTGGGAACGGAGTGACTAAGGAATAATGGAATCACATCATGGACTGCGATAAGGAATCTAGAACACAGGGATTAAAAGAATGAGGTTACTGTGTGGAGTCTAGATGTGGAAGCTTGGACCGAAGTCTAGAGCGTGTGATAGGAGTAAGTAATGAATGTGAAGTAAAGGAAGGATTACCATGGTCACGTGATACTGTAGGTCATGTGACGTGATAAGATAAGATAAGAATGTCTGATAGAGAACGAATGATCAGTAGATGTGATCAGTAGAGATCATTAAGTAAAAGAAAGGAATGAAACAATGAAGTGCAACGATTCATTACAGGTTTGGCAAAGTATATTCCGCCAAAAGGCAGAGTGTCTTCTTTTTACTGAGATCATTGGATGGTTGACAGCGGTTGCTCTCACCATATTTCTCCATATCTTGAGGACTTTTCTGATTTGAAAAAGAACAAGAAATTTGCTATGATAGTGAATGGCAATACGGTCACTATGACCGGTCCCAGAACGGTCGTATTTTGCTCTTTTAAAGTGAATGGCCAGTTTGTGCCTATTGTTTTGACTGACATCTGGTATTCCCCAGACTTGTCCCATAGGCTTTTATCCGTTACCGCACTTACCCATAAGAGGTATTTATGCGAGATATCCAAAGAAACAGTAATTTCCGACCCCTCTGGTAAAACAGTCGTGCAGGCTTCTGCCTTGTGTACTGATTTGCCCCTTCACTGGTTCTGGATATTCATAATCCAACCAGAAGGACAGGTGAATACTGTTCAGGATGTCAGATCTTACGATCTGTGGCACCAACGCTTCAGATATTGTTCCCGGAATGCATTGAGAAATGCACATTTGACCACAAAGGGTATATCTTCTTTGGTTATTGTTTCTACTGACACTCCTCCTTATAAAGGATGTCAGGTGGGTAAAGCTCATGAATGGCCTTTCCCCTTGTCTGCAAAACGGGCATCTCACCCCCTGGAACTCATCCATACTGACTTAGTCAAGGTTCCAACTCTTTCTCACAACAAGAACAAATGGATTTTGATGTTTATCGACAACTTCTCTGGCTTTGCCACCCTTCATTTCCTGAAGTTGAAGTCTTCTGCTGTTGATGTCCTTCGTAACCTCATTACTTGGGCTCAACGCCAAACCAGTAAATCACTCCTATGCTTATGTTCGGACCAAGGGGGAGAATATATCAACTCTGATTTGTGTACGTTCCTTTCGTCACAAGGAATAGAACATCAAACTTCTGTTCCACACACCCCCCAACAAAATGGTCGTGCTGAACACTTTAACCAGACCATTACAGAGAAAGCTGAAGCAATATATCTTCACACTTGTCTTCCTCCTATCTTTTGGCAGGATGCTGTCGAGACTTCTCTCCACATCTATAATTGACAACCGATGTGTTGTCTCCAATGGGAAACTCCAATCCAAAGCTAAAATGGTACTATTCCAGACATTTCCTATTTCAAGGTCTTTGGATGCCAAGCTTTTGTCTTTATATCCAAGAAATATCGGGCTAACAAATTAGCTCCGAAAGCCGAAGAAATGCTCTTTGTTGGATATGAACCAGGTACTAAGGGATACCGTTTTTGGTCTCAATCCCGTGGTTGTATTATCTCCTCTTCTTCTGCCACATTCGATGAATCTGATCTCCTGAATTGTCGGAATGATCAAACTGACAAATGTCAACCTTTAAATCCTCCAACACCACCTAAAGGAACAAATGATGATTCATCCAATTTGGATAGTGAAGGCCATCACAACTCCGATCATGTTCCATCTGGAAGTCCACCAGATTCCCACATCCAGCCCGAAAACCAGCAACTTCCACACCCAGATTCTCCTCCGAGATGTGATTTCCCATCTGATAAAGGAGATGGACACGAGTATCCTCCTTCAGTTCAACAATCACATCAATCACATTCTCATATGGAATCTTCTCCTGCTCCTCGTGTTTACCGCAAGGAACCTACTTCTTCTGGTTCTGCTCCCACAGTTCCTCCTGGTCTACAAGAACCTCCTTCAGTCCTAGGACATAGAAGGGAACCACCACTGCATTCTTCTTCACCACCTGCCAAGGTCACTCACAGACCTCCACCTACTTTCATTCCACCTTGTCATTCTAATCGTATTCGCATTCCACGCGTACGACCAGATAATGTTTATGGTGATCGACCACCCGTCGAAATCAAACAGGATATTCAAACTGGTCTTGATCCCATTCCAGAAGAACTGACACCAGCTCCTGCCACTGGACCAAGTAATTGGCAAGATCCTTCTGATCCCAAAATGGATCAACATCCAGAAGAGTTCTTTTTGGGAACTTTCATTAATCATCTATTAGCCTCTGCTGTGCATACACATGAAGTTCTGACACACTATCGGGATATTTTTAAACTTCCCAAGGATCAACAGAAGAAATGGCTTAATTTCACTAAAGAGGAATATAAATCTCTTATGGATCGTAATGTTTGGGAACTTGTTGACTTACCAAGGGATCGTAAACCTATCACAGGGAGATGGATATTTGTTCAGAAAAGCGATGGACGCTCTAAGTCTCACTTTGTCACTAAAGGATTCACTCAAGTCTTTGGAATAGACTTTGAAGAAACCTTCTCGCCAGTAGCATGGTTTGAAACCATTCGTCTACTTTTGGCACTTGCCGCCCTAGAAGACTGGGATATAGAGGCCCTAGATGTCAAGACCGCTTTTCTTTTTGATGATCTTGATGAAGAAATTTATATGGAACAACCTGAAGGTTTTATAAAGAAAGGTTCAGAGAAGAAAGTTTGTTGCCTTCGAAAGGCAATTTATGGCCTGAAGCAAGCAGCACTTCAATGGAATAAGGCCCTCCACCAGTCCTTACTGAAAATGGGTTTCGCTCATACCCTTTCAGATCCTGGTGTTTACATTCATTTTCATGGCAAGGATATTATTATTCTTGTCATTTATGTTGACAATGCTCTCTTTATGGGTAGTAACAGGAAATACCTCCTAGAGATCAAATTGCTCTTTATGAAGAAATGGGAATCACACAACCTTGGTGAAGCTAAGGAATACCTTGGAATGCATATTACCAGAGATCGCAAGAAATGAACTCTGAGACTTGATCAGTGTGATTACGCTGACAAGGTTATCAAACACTTTCAATTGGAGTCCTGTAAACCAGCACCTACGCCGCTCCCTTCCAGCTATGTTCCTTTACCTTCCACCATCGAAGCAACCACTTCTCTTCGTTCTCGTTATCAGTTGGTCATTGGATCACTGTTATACATCATGCTTGGAACACGGCCTGACCTAGCTTACTCTGTCATCAAGATGTCACAATTCTCTTCCAACCCTTCGGAAGAACACTTGCAGAAGGCGATGTATATCATTCACTATCTATCCTCTACTAAGGATCTCTGCTTGTTGTACCAAGGTGCCGATAACCACGGCTTCCTCGGGTTTAGTGACACAGACTGGGGAGGTGATGTTGAAACACGTCGCTCTACTACGGGTCATGCTGTCTTCCTTGCTGATGGAATAGTCTCTTGGCTTTCCAGACAACAACAGAAGATTGCTCTTTCCTCTACTGAAGCTGAGTATATTGGCATGACTGAAATCGCCAAACAGCTCTCTTGGATACAGTCATTATTCAGTGAAATAGGCTTCCCGAATATTCTGCCTGTTGACCTCTATGTCGATAACCAAGGTGCCATCTTTCTCACTTCAAATCCTGCCCAAGAAGGACGTACCTGTTACGAATTGTTACACTTCATCGTCTCATTTCTTTCTTTTTTACTTAACACTCACTACTGATCATTACTACTGATCACTATGTTCCCTTATCAGACGATTAGATTCCTTATCTTATCTTATCATATCACATCACATGATCTATCACATGACCGTGGTAACCCTTCTTTACTTCACATTCATTACTTACCCTTGTCACACGTCTAGACCTTACAGTCCGACATCTGCTCTAGACCAACACACGGTAACCGCATTCCTTTAATTACCGTTGGTCCAGATCCTTACCTGCAGTCCATGATGTCATTCCATTATTCCTTACTCATCACATTCCCACATGACATCATACCCTACGCCCATTAGTTTTCTTTTATGTACTTGTACCCATTTTGTATCATGGTCTGTAACAAAGTGACAATTTTCATTTTCTTTATCTTATCTTATCTTATCTTATCAAGCCATGCGATTATTTTATCGCACAACATAACAGTGGACTTGTAACTTTCCTTTCTCTTTCCTCACGCTCACAGATGCTTATAGTTATATTCATGTTCTCACGAGATCCCATCTCATTCCCACACTCATTACCATATGATTCCTGTTTTCATTTCCGTTCTATGCTTCCATTCTTCTCACGGTAATCACCGTCTTATGCTTCTCTTCCATTCTGCCACACCATGTGTATGCAGCACATATTTAATCTCTGTCCCCCTATGTACTTATGTAGCCATGTACTTCCATGCACAGCTTGGTCTGTGCACATATGCCAATACTATATAAACCCAGTGGATGACGGCTGGCATCCCCAGTCTAGTTCACTTGGTTTCTTCCCACAAAGACCTTGTGATATCCCCTCCTCTTCTACTTTCTCTAGCTAGGACTAGTGTTGTGATCTAAGGATCTAGTGTTGATCTTTGTGGTTGTTTCATGGTCCGTGTGCCTAGCACAACCCTATATATACTAGGCCCTCTAGATGAACTCTCCCCAGTTCGTTTATTGGTGTCTTCATTTGCCAATAGCTCAAGTGCTAAGCAAGTCACTTAATGTCCTCACAAGGCATCTGTTGCTGGTTACAAACCCAGAGCAGATTATGGGATCTACGTGATATCCTCACTATCTCTGCACGTCTACGCTTCAATCTATATTCACCCTTATCCTCAACACATGTTATCTTTCTGATTGTTGTTCAATTCAGCCAATAGTTGTATCTGCTAAGCGATCTCACATTCGCTTCAGTACCAAACACATTGAAATACCCTTCCACTATATATGGGAATGTGTTCAGGATGGAAAGATCAACCTCTATTATATCCAGACGAAGGATCAAACTGCAGATATCTTTACAAAGAATCTAACATGTGATCGCTTCATGGAGAACCAGTCTGCTCTTGCTTTATCTTGCTATCCCTCATCTTCTTCATAATAGCAAGGGGGAGTATTGAAACTATTTAGTTTCTATTGTCTAACAGACTATTTCCTATGTTACAAGACCTATTATACTTACACCTTTACAGTATGCCTTGTGCTTTGCACCTAGACGTGTCTTTATAGACCACTCTAGACTTCGATCACGTGACCTATAATGTCACAGTCCAGACCAATGACGTCAGAGCCCTCTACCCTGCTCTAGACTCATGACATCATATGATTAGTCATGCTGACTGATGCTGACTGAGAGGCTTACTGACACAGCCAATGGCGTATCACTCTCATGGTCTGAAGGCTTACTATATACAGTTCAAGCTCCGCTTAAACCTTACTCTGTGTAGTATATAGGCTGGGAATCTTTGTCCCAATATCATTAAGTTCTCATTGAGTCCTTCTCAGTGCCCACTGGCACTTCTAAGCTCTCCAAGCTTACTTCTTTTGTCAACAACTCAAGTTCAATTCCATCTCGTTGGTACAGACTTGTACCCAGATTAGTGAGTTTCTCCACTAATCACATAGCTGCCCTGCTCACCCTCAGCTGTGCCCCAAAGAAGTATTGTACCACTTCTTTAGACAGTGCCACACAGAGCCCCAGAACCCCCAGGCTGGTCCATTCTGGATAGCTCTGTGGAATTCTGTGGATCTTTGGAGAAAAGGCAGATGTTTTGAAAATAAATACATAAATAACATCATCTTCAATATTCAGTACTCTTATGTCATTCAGTGGCTATACAACTACACAACATTAACTAATCAATTTGTACTACAAGTGTGATCCCTGTCATATCCTGGAATTCCAAACTAACTCTGACTCTGTCACATATGAACTCCATTGCGATCTCCTTCCAGTTGCATCTCCAAATCTTTGGACCTCCGTATATACTTCCATACATACTTTATTTAGTATTTCTTGTTCTCTGTTTCCCCTTTCATATTAGTACTGCTTTGTACTTACTGTACCTCCAATCCTGTGCTTGTATAGAAGCACAGCTCCAGTTTCCTTTCCATCCGACTCCAATCTTCATTACCAATCTCTTACTGATCTTATATAGTAATACTTCTCCGACTCCATATATAAACATCCATACAGTCTCTGTACCTTTAGCTTGTAATCCACTTAGATACAATTCTTCAAATCTATCTTTGTCTATTCTCTGAACTCTCTGCTCCTCTGCTCCTAGTGATGTGCAGGGCCTGGCCTGGCATGAAAGCCCTGGCCTGGGCCTCACATTATCTCAGGCCAGGCCCTGACCATAGGGCCTTGCCTGGTCAGGGCCCAGAATCAAAACCTGTAGCAATCATAGTATACAACATTTTGACTTTTGGTACACTTTTTGGTACACTTTTTGTACACTTTGTGGTACACTTTGATGTGCACTTTTGGTACATTTTTTGGTACACTTTGATGTATGGTTTATGTATGCTTTTTGGTACACTTTTGGTACACTTGAAAGTATATACATTTTTACACTAATTAATTACTTATATACTGAGCTATGCTTGAACTGTGCTTGAACTAATTATAATGATGATCTCATATATGTATCTTGAAAACAATTGCTTATATTACTTGACACTGTTTGGCTACTTGCTGAGAATAATTACATACTGTCAAATGTCACTAAGTATGTAATATGAACACTTACTCATACATAACCCTTGTTTCACTCAGATGTTCCTAATATACAGTATATATCTGTCTCATCACTAGTGAGTCTAATGATGTGTATATAATCACAAAACTCCATAGAATACTAAGATAAAGGTTAGTTTGCTGATGACTAGAACTATATATCTAGTGCCAGTAATCTACTATAAAAATTTCTCTATGTTACAATTCTTTCTTCATCTCCGTCTTCCTCTCAATCTATGCTATCTTTTTAAGACAATTCGACTATGCTGTTGAAGCCCTGCGTAGTTACAGTGGCTCAAATAAGTGTCCCAATGTTTGGCTGTTTTGGAAAGAATTGATATTTGTAAGAGATCCAGAAGGAGTTAGCTCTAACCCTTGCAGGGTCATCAATAGCCCTAACCCTTGCCCTGAA